>JAZGTJ010001823.1:0-49445 GCA_036877575.1 Botia almorhae
TAGTGTTTAGGTTATAGTGTTTAGGTTATAGTGTTTAGGTTATAGTGTTTAGGTTATAGTGGTTAGGTTATAGTGGTTAGGTTATAGTGTTTAGGTTATAGTGGTTAGGTTATAGTGTTTATAACTAGCTGTGTGTAAAACAACAAGACAGAGAGATCAAGTGAGTAAATGTCTACATTCCCTTACAGAAGATATACTATCATAGCCAAAACGTCATTGTAAGTACAGTTAAATCTTGTGCTATAAAATAATACAAATAAATACAAAATGACTTAATGGGTGGTTGTGGTTGTCATGGCCAGATGATGTTATCTTATATTGACCAAAAACTAATGAATCAGGTAGAAATGAATGTTAACCATGATTAATAAATACTGTAATATTTATTCATTCTTTGTTAGGTTGTGTTGCCCACATTTTAGAAGTCACATTAAATCTAACTGAATTGCTTCTTGTTCCAGGATATGAGGAGACATGTTATGATGACTCTTCTGGATACAGAACAGTCTTATGTTGAGTCTCTGCGCACTCTCATTCAGGTATGACACACACACAGATCTGTAATATATACTGACAGCAATTAAACTTCAGCCGTAATTTCCCAAACACATCTGTTATGTAACAGATTTTGTCATTATTAAAATCAGTAAAACAAAAGCCACTGTATTATTAGTCTGTGTTTGTGATTTGTGTTGATGAAACCAGCCATTAAAGATGATTATGAAATGAGCGCTCGCTCTCCCAGTGTGATAGTTTTAGATTAATAGAGAGCAGAAGGAACATTGTTACTCTACACACTAAAGCAAACACTAAAATCACATACTATTGAGATTAATAAGAGACGACTCATCTTTTCCTGTCCCTTCTGACTCACAACATCCTATTTGAGTGGTACTGAGGCTGATAGAGGGTTGCCATGGTGACAAGGTGAACGAGCCGTGGATTAAAACATCATGCAGGCTTGAGCGGGCAGTGCCCCTCCAAAAAGTCCTTTATTACTGAGCAGGTTTCAGCGTCCTCTTTGAAAAGAGAACAGTTCTCTTTATGGCCAAATAAGTGCGTTCCAGTCAACAACATTATTTTTAAATGGCGTTCAGGGAGAGAATACTGTGGGCTGAGTCAACATTAAGAGTAAGTAAGAGTGTTGATAAACATGCTCAAGGTGTAGATGTGGTGTCTGATGGGGCGGAGAGGTGCATGATGGGAAAATTGAAAGACTTTATTGCCACTAGGGCACATTTAGGGCACTCAGAGCGCTGGAGTAATGTTGGCCAGATGTGTTTTAGTCAAAACATAGAAACAGAAGCACAACATGGTCTTACACAAACACTGATATATGTGACAGCAGATTACAATAATAGTAAATTACGTCTGGATGAAATGAGGATTTCAGTTTGCATGTTGTCAGGAGAAAAGCATGTTAACAGCTTACGTGGGTTTGAAACATCTCCACAGTTTACACGCGCAGTGCTTTTCTCATCAGCTCTGTGATCAGAGATAGTTTCTGTGTGTGTGTGTGTGTGTGTGTGTGTGTGTGTGTGTGTGTGCACATAAACTCTGTGCTGTTCTTCACCTCAGGGCTACATGAAGCCACTGAAGCATCCAGAGAACTCTCCTCTCTGTGACCCATCTCTGGTGGATGAGATGTTCCACCAGATTCCGGAGATCTTAGAACATCACGAGCAGTTTCTGGAGCAGGTGCTGGACTGTGTCAACCAGTGGCATGACAAACAAACCATTGGACATGTACTCATTCAGTCTGTGAGTCTTCAGTTCTCCTCAAGCACAGATCAAAGTGTGTTTAAAATGACATTGTGCAATGTACAGCCCCAAACACCTGATGACTCAGAAATAGCTTATGGCAAATGGTTCAGTTTTGCTGTAATCAAGAGACATTTTTGTGCACATTCCAGATGGTTTTCACATTAACGGTCATGATGTCATTCATCATTACTGCTGAAAGCCTCTCAGTGTTTGTCCACCCTCATGAAGTTTAAATAGCGCAGATTCCTCAATTTTTTCACATTAACACCATGTCTCATAATGATGATGTCATAATACAATGAGTGCACAACAGGCTCTGTACATCATTGTTGTTATTATTTTCCTCACAGTTTTCCAAAGAGATCCTGGCTGAAATTTACTCGGCATATATTGATAACTTCATGAATGCCAAAGATGCTGTGAGAATCGCCAAGGAGTCCAAACCAGCTTTCTTGAAGTTTCTGGAGGTATGAGGGTCTTGTTTAGGTGGTAATTCCACTTTCTCTATAGTGTTTAAACTTTCCAGAAGTGTTTCAGTTAGATTGCGAGTGTGTACGCTTGAGGTGCTTGTGTGTCTATGAGGCTAAACAACAAAGTGTTCTCTTCCCCTGTACTTACATGCTTATTTATGATCAGATGTGCACAGCGGAATCATGTCATGTTTTTGATGTGTCCTCTGAACTCAATGGTTCAATCGAGGCTACTGCCATCTGCTGGCAGTGTGTCAAACTGACTGTTTGCTGAGTAATCTCCTGTCGCATGCTTAAATAACCGCACACATGAAGTCAACATCATGATAAGCGTCAGTTGTACTTCTAAACGTTGCTCTGTTTTGTTTGTGTTCTCTCTCGTTCTCTGTTATTCTTTCTCTTTCCTCTTCAGCAAAGTATGCGTGAGAATAAAGAGAAACAAGCTCTGGGCGATCTGATGATTAAACCCGTACAGCGGATTCCACGATATGAGCTGCTAGTCAAGGTTACGCTCACCTCATTTTCACCATTTCTCTAGAGATTTTGTTTGTTTTAACTCGTGTCAGGTTTGTTTTGTGTGTGGATGCAGATACATGTTGAAATACTTCTTTTTGGCGTAAACTGGTACAGGGTGATAAAGCCACAAAAAATAAATCACACAATCGTTTTAAAATCGTAAATCTATTTTATTGATGTGACATTTGATTGATCACTTTTTTTATTAGCTTGTCATTTTCTTAACATGTAGATA
Source organism: Botia almorhae (assembly GCA_036877575.1). Classification (NCBI taxonomy): domain Eukaryota; kingdom Metazoa; phylum Chordata; class Actinopteri; order Cypriniformes; family Botiidae; genus Botia; species Botia almorhae. Next base: position 2,986 of record JAZGTJ010001823.1, read on the forward strand.
GAAAGTTTCTCTACCCGATAGGAATTATACATTTTGGATAAAGTGTCTTCTTAGCAGTTTTGGATTGTTGGTGTGTTTTACACAGTTGTGTGTGTGTTTGCTTCAGGATCTTCTGAAACACACCCCTGAGGAGCATCCAGACTACAACTTCCTGCTGGACGCTCAGAAAAACATCAAACGACTGGCCGAGAGAATCAACGAGGGTCGACGCAGTGCTGAAGAACTGGAGAAAGAGACGCGCGCCATGCAAGAGATTGAAGCTCATATAGAGGGTGTAGAACATGTGAGAGACACACAGATCTCACACTTAACAGACGTTTATCATTATGAAATAAATCATTTAAAACTCTATTTGTACACACGTCTTACTGTGAGCTAATGAACTTCCACAATATGAAAGTAAATTATGAAAGTGAACTTTGCTATATGTCGACTAACTGTAAATATTTATAGCTCCCCAGCTAACAGGGAATGTTCTCAGAACATTGAATGAGGTTCCCTAAATATTCTTTCAAAGTTATCAAAAACATTATTGCAAGACCATTGGTAGAACTTTTTGGAAACATTAAGGAATGCTCTTACAAACTAAAATTGTTAGCTGGGTCTTATGTCTTAAGAACACATTGTTCTATAAAGGCCAGTTTGCCCTGAAGCGATCCCTAATGATGTCACTTCCTGTCAGATTCTGAACCCACAGAGAAAGTTTCTGAGGCAAGAGATGGTGGTGGAAATGGTGAGCAAAAATATTCTCCCCATTGAAGTAAAAAACAAAATCTCTTTCTCAAAGATTATGGGTTCTTGAATGTCTGTCCTTCTCTCCAGAAAACAGTGGGTGGTAAGAAGGAGCGCTCACTCTTTCTCTTCAGTGATCTGCTCATCTGCACCACACTGAAGAGGAAGTCTGGATCTCTGCGCAGAAGCTCCATGAGTCTGTGAGTGCCGCTCCACGCTTCAGTTTTCCTCTAATAGTTTGGAGATGTGAGGAGGGCCTGGGAAAACTGTTGTTTGCTCTAGAATTCCAGGATTCCCCTGAGATCTGCTGAAACAGCACATACAGTTTATTTTGAGATCTTACCGCACCCTAGTGGAAAGTCAGGGAAATAGCAACTTTGTAAAACTTTACTCTAAAAATAAACTCTGTTGTTATTGGTGAGTTTTGAGAATTTGTAATTGTATTTAAAAATGAATTGAAATAGGTGACTGATGGAAACGCTCCTGTTGAATCTCTTTCAGATATTCAGCTGCTAGTGTCATCGACACATCTAGTAAATATAAGTTTCTGTGGAAACTGCCCTTAGAAGACGTGGAGGTGGTTAAAGGTAAACGCTCATCTTCTCACACATTCAACACAACATGAAGATTGAAGATCATGAGAATCTTCAAGATGATCTTCTGCTCAGTCTGTGCTGTTTCTTCTCTGCAGGTTCCAATCAAGCTACTAACAGAGAAAACGTTCAGAAGACCATCAGCCGTTTGGATGAAGATCTCGGCACACTCGGTCAAATCAGCAAACTCTCAGAGACCCTCAGTTTCCCTCACCAGGTGTCTGATTTCCTACTTGATGTTAAAAAAAATGTCCATTATTTTCTAAGATAAGATGCATTTTAAACCCTGAATCTTCTTTATTTGTCTGTCTCTCTCTGTGTCTGTCTGTCTCTTTCTGTTTAATCTGTCTGTCTCTCTCTATTTCTCACTCTCTGTCTCAGAGTCTGGATGATGTGATAAAGGATCTCATGGCTTCAGTTCATCGTGAGCTGGCTGAGAAACAGTCTCTTGCCTTCAGCATGACGTTACTTCCCACTAAACTGGAGTTAACCACCACGTCAGCCGAGAACACCTTTATCTTTGAGTTCAGCAGCCCTGACACACGCAGTAACTTTGAGCAGGCGTTTGAGGAGGCCAAGAGGAAGCTGGGTAAACACCCCTCAACTAACCCACTGTCCCTGTTTCTAAATACATACTGTATACTCCATCCCACATCTTACACCTGCAGTCTGTAACTTCTGCCTCTCTACTGTCAGCTCTGTTTCATACATAAGATTAACAGATAACTGAATTTCTTACTGTGGATGACAAGTTTAAATTCTGAACAACTGCTGTAAGAACAAGCTACAAACGCTGCATCATCTACAGCACCCGGTCATGTGATATAGCAGCCGGATCTTCTTTCTGTTTGTCAGACGGACATTTCCCACAAAATCAGACCTGACAGCTCCAATGATAAATCATTCTTATAAATGTAAATGTAATTTAAAGAGTGTTATGAGCACTGATCTGTTCTGTACTTTCTGAATAACAAAAAAAGTTACGGATTACAGCTTTAAACTTTAGAAAACATTTTCCTCATAAGACTCTTTGTTTACACGATATGTAAAAGTTTTAGCCTAAAATCTTGAATTAAAAATGTTAATGTTGATGACCTCTGTAGCCCAGCTCGTGCACTGATCAAGAGATGCTCTTTTCATCTTATGTCCAGCTCTGAACAAGGACCAGTGGAACCCAGAGTTTCTGAAGGCCATCCCCATCATGAAGACCCGCAGTGGGATGCAGTTCTCCTGCGCCTCCCCCAGCCACAGCTGCCCGGAGAACACCTGTGAGGTGTGGGTGTGTAACAGTGACGGGTATGTGGGGCAGGTGTGTCTGCTGAACATCAGAGACGAGCCCACGGTGGAGGCCTGCATCGCTGTCTGCTCCGCTCGCATCATCTGCATCGCAGCCGTGCCGGGTCTGAAAAACAGGTGAGAACTCGTGTCATAGAATGACTAAAATAGAATTATTATATTGCTTGCAAAAATGACACTAGGAAACCGAGCCAGTAAATGTCTCACCTGTTTGTTCCAGCAGAGAACGTGCTGGTCATTCCAACCCGTCCATCATGCCTGAGCCGAACCCAGAGCCAAACCCAGAGTTGAACTCTGCTATGCAGCCCCAGCTGCACATCTCCATCTCTGGCTCGTCTCTGGAACTGAGTGAACCACCGGCAGTCTCTGCAGCAGAGCTGGTGCCCTTTGACAGCGATGATACAGATGATGAAGACTCTCCCAGTCCTTCATCCACACTGCAGAGTCAAGCCTCCCACTCCACCATCTCATCCAGCTTCAGTGAGATTAAACACACACACACACACACACACACTCCACCATCTCATCCAGCTTCAGTGAGATTAAACACACACACACACACACACACTCCACCATCTCATCCAGCTTCAGTGAGATTACACACACACACACACACACACACACACACAGTTATAGTGTCTAAAACCACATAGATTCCTGACATGTTTGTGCTTCTCTATGCAGTTACCTGCATTGTTCAGTGTAACCCACAGAATTTGAATGCATGTGAAATAAGACAGACTTGTAATAGTGACAGACTGGTGTACTGAATCACCTGATAAACCAGCTAATAGTCTCGCAAATTCTCTTATCAAAAAACAGTCTTGCAGTAATGTTAGTAAAATGCTTTATTTCGGCATTATATGTCAACAGCAAACATTCTAAAAGCATTAGCATAAAACGTTATTCTTTAATTAGTAGTGGAGCATTTTAAAAATTCTACAGAATTGTAAAACTGTTTGAGTAACGTTCTTGTAACCAACATATTAATGAATAACGTTTCTGGGTCTTGCACAAAATTGCTACAATGAATAAATCTTTCCTTTGAATGAGTGTTGAAAGAAGTTGTATTGTGTATTTGTGTCAGATGATGAGGCAGCTGTTTCTAAGGATATGGCCACTGAGACCACCAGCTCAGAGGAGGAGCAGGAGTTCCCCGTCCCCAGCTCATTCGGGGCCCCTCGACTCAGTGCCGACAGCCCTGTGGACGGACGCGCCATGAGGCGATCCAGCCGAGGATCATTCACACGGGCCAGCCTGGAGGACCTGCTTAGCATCGACCCGGAGGCCTATCAGAGCTCCGTCTGGCTGGGAACCGAGGACGGCTGGTGAGTCTGTGATTGGATAAGCTGTCATGTCACTGTCCGCAGACGCAGGTGGCAAGTGTCACTGACAGTCGACAGTCAAAACAAACAAAACAGAAAAAAAGATTTGTCCGAAAGAATCGTGTCATTTGTACATGAATCGTTTTGTGATTGTCTGTAACTTAGTTTTGTGATTACTGATGAACAATATGATGAGGTTTTGTTAGTGTGATGATGGTTTGTGATAAATGCTTGTCTTTCCTCAGCATCCATGTGTATCAGTCATCTGACAACATCAGGAACCGGAAGAACAGTATGAAGATGCAGCATTCAGCTTCTGTTCTGTGCATCCTGTAAGCAGCCGCTGCCTGCTTCATCTGTCGCCATGGTTACTGTCAAGCAGCGGCATGGCGACTAAACACCTTTGTTTCTTTGTTTGTTCCAGGTATCTTGACAATAAAGTGTTTGTGTCGTTGGCAGATGGGGAGGTGGTTGTTTATCAGAGAGAAGCAGGTGTGATTCACATTCAAATCACTGAATTTTAACCTTATTGGTTTTGATCTTGGTGATTTCTACAAATGTGTCTCCATCACAGGGAGCTTCTGGGATCCTCAGAGTTCACAAACACTGTGTTTGGGCTCCTCAAGTGGACCTGTGACCAAAATGGTTCCAGTAGCAGGGAAACTGTGGTGTGGCTGTCAGAACCGGGTTCTAATCATAAACACCAGCACTTTAACCCAAGAGGTGAGCTGTGAAGTCTGGTCCGCTTATCAGCTGAAGAACCGCCTGCATATACATGCAGGGATAGTCTACATTTCTATGTAAAGTTTGAGGGCCAGTCATTTTAGGTGGGGTGGGCAGTTTCAGAGAGGTTAGCAATATCAAGCTAGCTTTGAAAGCATAAGATCCGCCCTCCCTTCAGAGCTCACCAAAGCCACGCCCCCTCCAACACATCAATGCAGTTGGACCAAACTCATTTAAATAACGACAAAAAATGGTCAAAAAACAATGTGAGCCTGTGTTTCAGGTTTGTTCACAATATGCAACAGCTGATCTCTGAATTAATGCTACGAAAAAATGAAGATGTGCTGTACACAAGAATGAGCCACACCTGACAGATTTTGAAATGGTGTTTCTGATTTGATATCTGCTTGACATGACATTAAATATTCATCACACTAACCGTTTAGAAGCAGTGATGTCACTGAGGTTCAGCGGTGATTTTCACTGTTCATCTGTATTTTATACATTTTCTCAGCATTCATTTCAAGTGGGTCAGGACAGTGGGCGCTGTGTCACCAGTATGGTGAGCTATGGGAAGGGTGTGTGGATGGTTCTGCAGGGCAGTGCTCAGGCGCGGCTCTATCATGCCTCCACATACGAGAGCCTGACGGAGGTGGACGTAACACCTGCAGTTCACAAGATGCTCGCAGGTACTGATGCATGCACATTCTAACACACTGCAGCAGGTGCATGAGCTGGTGAAGGTGATGTCATCTGACCTCACTGTGACCCTGGCATGTGAGGTCATGAAAGCTCCAGCTCTGTTTCCTTTTTTACTGTGTATGTCATAAAATGTTGACAACAGCTTTATTTATTAAATAAATGAGTAAGACCTCACATTTTGTGGAAGAAGTTACAGATTGCAGCTTTAAAAATGCTGGTATATAGGCGGTGTGTGTCTAGGAACTTGTTGCATTAATGTAGAATTGAATTAAGTTAATGTAGAATTAGAAGACCTTTGATCAGGAGTCACAGGTGTGTGTTTATGATGAGGTCAAACAGGGCTCACACAATGAGATTGTAGAGCTGAAGTGTGTTGTGTACAGAACTGCACCAGGACAGAAAATGTTTCTCTTGTTTTCTCTCTCAGGTTCTGATGCTATTATCAAGCAGCACAAAGCTGCATGTTTGCGGATAACTGCTCTCCTGGCCTGTAAGGACCTGCTCTGGATTGGCACCAGCGCCGGGGTGGTTCTGACTCTGGCCATCCCACCCGTGTCCTCCAGCACTGGGCCGGGCTCTCTGCGGGCTCCCCTCCTCCCGATGGGTTCGGCTCACGGTCACACGGGACACGTGCGCTTCCTCACCTGCATCGAGCTGCCCGAGGGCTTCAGCCTCCCACCGCAGCCCGATGCAGGTTTGTTTGTCTTTCATTGCACTGCAGGTCTGAAACCAGCGCAGTTCAGTGAACGTAAACGCATGACCTGTTTGCACAGTTGTGGATTCTTTAGAAACAGCCAGATGAGTTACAGAAAAATCTGCATGCGACATGGATGTTACAGTTAATCAGAAACACATCACACCTTTAGTACAGCCCTAACATGTCCTGCTGTCTCAAACAACAAAACAACTACAGGTCTAGGACTGTTCACTCACCTGTCAATCAACCATTACACTACAAGGATTTTAAACTGACAGTCACAATCCAAACAGTCATACAGTATAAACAGAGATGAATGTTGAAGTGATAATTCACCCCGAATGAACATTGTTGATTTACTAACACTTAGGCCATCCCACGTGTAGGTGAGATTTTTCTGCAGTATAACAGTAGAGAAGATTGATGTTCTGCTGGTGAACTATGTGCTGTAAATCAAATGCTAAATATGTGTATTTTTATTCTTCTGTTTTAGTGAACTCCACACAGAACACCTCTGACAGTGGAGGACTACAAAGACGTGACTCTGCCCGGCGGCGCGCCTCAGCGCTCCTTCCCGCCAAATCTAACTTGCTGGTCATCAGTGGGGGTGACGGTTATGAAGATTTTCGGCTGACCAATAGCAGTGAGACGGTGGGGCGGGATGACAGCACCAACCACTTACTGCTGTGGCGTGTGTAATGAAGCCCCGCCCCACCACGCAACTGCTGGACTAGTGCACGTACTTCCCCCTTAAGCCCCACCCCTTCCTGTTTCTTTGTGCATTGCGCACAAGTGCGTAAGATGTCAAAAAATGAGGAGTTTGTTTTCGTTATGTTGTGTTATGGGTCAAAACTGTGTCACTTTGTTTCTTGGTGTACAAAATTGATCTTGCTTGTTGTGTGGAATTTCCTGTGGCCGCTTTTAAATATTGTGTTAGAGCTCAACTTCAGAAGCAGCTTTTAAAGCAGATGGAAAACTTCTGTTTAAAACCCCTCACAGAGGAGATATAAAATGATAAAGCAGGAACAGGACAAAAGAAAGTTTATAGGACAGAAGAATTATTGACTGAAGAGAATGTATGAAACGCGTCACATGAGGCAGAGAGGATTGTGGGAAATGTGTGGATGAGCTGCGTTGTGTCTTTCACTGCTACTGTTGTGGAAGGTCAGCACACTTAAGGTTTGAGTGAGGAACTACTGGCCCTTACAGACTGTAATTTGATTGAAGAATGAAGATATTTTCTTAAAACCTTTAGTTGTGCTGTACGGACAAGATGAGAGTTCCTCTAAAAATAACCAATGTGCAATATGAGACTAGAGTATCAACAAACACACACACACACACTATATCTCCAGTAATCAGTTACACAGTATCACTTTATTATGATTATCATCTTTTTATGTATAAAGACTTCACCATGTTAGGTACAATGACATTCCATATATAGATGTTGACAAAAAAAACTTGTACAGTATTTATGTTTTTTCAGTTTTAGTTTATATTTCAATTTTGGCACTTAATTTATAAATGCAACTGTCTGGCATTTTTCTCCAGTGATCCTGAGTCAGTGAATGTTTGTGAGTTTAACTATTGGAAACATAACTTGAGGTGAATCTCGGAACCAGGTGAAGAAAAAACAAAACTCAAATCAAAAGAAAAACAATGAATTGCATTTTGCAGCAAGAAAACTCAAGTCTGTTTTTACAAGTTTCTAATATATTTTTTGCAATTTACAATGCAAAGAACTTTTAAGGTTTTAAAGATGGTGTTTTCTTTATGCAAAATAGTTTCTTGACGTGGTTTGTGAGTCTCATTTGACAGCAGTGTCATTTCAGTGCTTGTTTCTGTTACTTTGATATGATATCGCTGAAGACTCTGTTTATTGTGGCATGTTACATTATGCTGAGAGTTTCTTGTTCAGAAGCGTCGCTCTGTGTTTGTTTATGACACACACTGACGTCAGACAGGTTACAGCCCTTCTGTTCATGTAGCTGCTTAAAACTGAGGATTAAGTGCTAAACATTTCTGTACTAACAGGTAGACCGACTTCCTGTTGAGTGAGTGAGTCCAGCTGGCAGTTTCTCCGGAAACAGCCGATCCTCACAAACACACTCACCTGAATATAAACGTCCCCTGAATTCTGCAGGCTTCAGTTGATTGGTCGAGATGTCGGTCATGAATGTTCTGCGGTTTGGTTTTTCTGCAGGTAGAAATGGTCAAAGAGTTTTTTGTCTGTCTTCTTACAGAAAAGATCAGCAGAGAATCATATTTTCAGAAGCAGAAGTTTGATTTTTAAGTTGTGTCTTACTGTTGTAATTTCTCTCTCACTTCTCGCAAACACATCCTCACTGTTTATTGTAAATATTGGTATATATTGCCTTTTTTCTGTACATAGTGCTCCCACAGTCCACAATTGTTCATATGAATCTAATGGCATATTTTTATAAGTATTTTTGTCTATTGTTTTTCATTTAGCATGTGCGTGTCATGTAAATTAAACTATGACAGTATTTTAGGAGAAGAACAGCATCTGGGGTCTTGTGACACGTCTCATGCTTGACTCGTTACTCATAACTGTATTATTTTGTCACTGTGTTTCTCTGTAATTAAATATTTCACTGAAATCATCTGTTTAAGTAAAATGCTGTTACGTTGACTAAAGCTGCGACCTGTAACTTTCACCTCTCTGGCACCATCTATGTTTGAAACTTGTAATTGCAGGTTACATCAAATAAGCCAAACATTTCTCAGGAAATCGGACCCAACGGCTCAAATTATAAATCTCTGTTTCACAATTTACCATTGTGAATCTGTACAATAAAAACACTGATCAGTTTTAGTTGCCCAGTAACTGATTTTAAACCAAAAAAGTTCAGAATTGCAGCTTTAAATTAGAAATCTTGGCTAAACTGGTTTATATATATTGCTATACAAACACATGGGGTATTCCAAAACTCCAGTTTTGATTCAGTTTTTTGGTCTTCAGTACTGATGTAAACACAGATCTAACTCTGTATTCGTGCTGGCAGTGAGTTTTGAATGACTGTCCAACGCTCATATGGACTAAAAACACACAAGATCCATTCATGTCATTCACGTCATTGGAATTAATCTGCCCAATGAAAGCTTTATAATCCCACATGATTGTGCCCAATGGTGTGTCTGCGAGATCTGGTTTTATACTGACGCACAAATCAATGCTGTCAGTGTAAGAACGCAATGAGTCAGACTCACCCATAACCTGCAGTGACCTCTCGGGTTAGCGAGTAACCTCAGACGACTTCAAACCATGAACCCTATCCTCTCTTCCAAGCCAACATATCATTAAAGACACAGAACGTCACTACAGAAGCATCAAAGATTGTAGAAACACACTCTGTTCCAGCCAACAGAAAAATGGTGAATGTTTAGAGCTACAGACTGGTTAGAGAGATCGTGGTAAAGACCTCAAGAGGGAAGAACATGTTCATTATAGAGAGCTTTTAATTGAAAAGTGTCATGTATCTTTTATAAAGTTATTTCCACCAGTACACTAGCAAGTAGACGAGGGCCTCAAAAACTGTTTCATGGGGTATTTACAATATTAAAAAAACACACAATTGCCATTTTGGCTGTGTGGTTCCATGCAGAACCTTTTACACACGCAGAACCTTCTGTTCAACAAAAGATTCTTTCTAGTGGAAAAAGGTTCTTCTGAGTTTACAACAGGAGAGAAATGGTTAATACTCGTTGGCTGTATGCCAGCGTGTGTTATTTATGGGTTTTAAAAGTTTAATAGTGTCTGTCTACCTCTACCTCTGTAACTTTCTGTTCATGTGTTGTTTGTCTATATCAGTGTATTATTACCCTACAATGTTAACTGTGTTTTCCACCGATGATGGCAGAGAGAAACGGAAAGGAAATGAATGGAGAGAGAGAGAGAGAGAGGAGCTCATACTACACTCCCTCACTCACTCACTCAGGCTGTGACGTGTTGCTTTGACTCAGTTTAAATGTTGGATCAGCTCAACTTTGCGGTTCTGTAACCGGCTCTCTCGCTCTGTCTCTCTCTCTCTCTCTCTCTCTCTCTCTCTTTGTCTCTCTGTGTGTAGTTACAGTTCGAGATCTGTGTCGTATGACGATTATAAGACTGACGAGTTCATGATTTTACTGTGAAAACGGGTAAGACAGAAACTTTATTGTCATATTTGAATGTTGATCGTTTCATTTGTTTGATTCGGGACGTTTTCATGTCTTGATTCTTTAGCGTCTGTACACTGAAATGAGTGTAAATGACTTGTGTTGATTTCTGTATGTTTAGTTTTGTGGTTTGAGGAGTGAGATATAAAGAGTTTGGCTGATATTTACAGATTTATGATAGAATGTGTCGGATTGAGTTCACTTCTGATTCGTGGCTGATGTTCATACTGTAAACGAATCCTTCAATTCTGTTTTACTCACTCGCCCTCCTCTGGCACCAGAATTTGGCATGCACTGTACCAACTGCGGTTTATATAGAATTTAATGGTATAGAATAGAATTATATTGAATTTATAGCTTACACTGTAAACAAATGTATTATATTATATAAAACACTATACAGCATATTATGTGATGTATACTGTAGATCTACAGGCAGAGCAAATACTGACAGTTTTAAACGCAGTGTTGGCACAAATCCGGGTTTTGTAGTCTACAATCCACTGTAGTCTTTTTTCTCATGAACTATAAACAAACTGCCTTAACACATGTAACACATTTAAAAATGTTGTTGCAGTGTTTAGCAGTATGTGAGAGCTGGTCTGATAAACCCACGACATGACAGCCTTAATCTAATGCTGCTATATTACTACGGCCTGTGTATATTGAAGGTCAGCCCATCAGACTCATCACTGATGTGTGTTTAGACATCTTGCATTGACGTTTGATGATTGACAAAGTCTTGTTCATGTCACAGCTCAGTCTGGTCACGAACCGGGAAGAGACAATGTGTGACCAAAGTGTAAAGTGACCAATCAGAGATTAGGGGTTTATCTGAAACAGATTCATCAATAATAGACTGGACAAAAAGTTCATTAACATAACTGCACTGCAGTGTCACTCTGCAACTGACTAACATTAAACAGCAGACGTGTATAGACTGTCTGTTCTCTGTATGTCCAGTTATATATACAGTTATATATACAGTTATATAGTGCATTAATTTTCTGTCGTATCTCAGGTTCTCTGGATAGTCTGGAGTGGAAACTGATGTCGTTCTTTTGTGCCATTAGCCAATCAGCATTGAGGCTTCTGTATGAACGAGCTTAATGTTCATGATGCTTCATGAATCCAGTGTTTGTAAAGCTGTCTGAGCATTTTCATATGCTTTCATAGTATTGTTTTGATAGTTCATCTGAACATCCTCATGCTGAAAGCTGACAAGATGATGTCCAAGGTTTGTTAATGTTTCTCCACTGGGCTGTCCAAACAAGAGGTGACTCTGCCCAGAACCAAAAGTTCTAGCTGGTTTCATATCTGTAATTTGCAATGATCTGTTTTGGACCTGGACTGAAACAGCACTAGTTCAGTTCAGTTTTGAAGTGGAAGTTTGGTTGACAGGCGGTTCTGTAACTTTAGACACGCTCCTCTTAAATTTGAAGAGAAAACGCGATCTGGTTCTGATCCAAACCCTGTCATGGCTGGATGCAGGAGGTAACGGTTTAATTAAAGCTTTATTATTTGTGTTGGTAAAACGTGTCTTTGGGCATAAACTAAATTTACTGCTAAATTTTAGTCCCTCACGTGCAGACATACCTGCGTTGACAATATGTGTCCGTGTTGACCTCTGTGTGGTTTGGGCAATGCTGACACACGGACCTCACTGACCCCAGATCAGCAGGGATTTAGTTTGTGTCTTTGTGGGTTCTGCTGAGCCCTGCAAATGAACACAGACGTACTGCTGTACTCTCAGTTTTATATAGACTGTAACTGCAGCTAAATCTGCTGCTGGGAGTCATAGAAAAAGAACAGTGCTGGTTCTGAATCTGTTAACAATAATATTAAGATCTGATTGATCTATTTGGGTTTGTTGTGAGATATACACAAAATTGCTGGAAATAAATGTGTGTATTTAAAGCTGAAATTCATAACTTTTACCTCTCCATTGCAGTCTGTGTTTAAAACATAAAGGTGCAGGTTAATTTACATACTTTTGTTATGTATGTTAAACTCAAATATTCCTCAGAAAATCAGACCCGTCAGCTCAAATGATAAATCATTATTATAAACTTACTGTTTTGAAACTTACTATCAACTTACTGTGAATCAGGGTAAGATAAAGAAACAGTGTTGAACACTGATCGGTCATGTACTTGATCAATAACTGATTTTTGTTTGTTTTCAACACCAAAGAAAAGTTATGAAATGCAGCTTTACTCAATTCAGAAAAGACATAAAAACAGGAATGGTTAAGTGTCGATGGTCGATGTTAAAAGTGACTTTATCTGTTTCTGTTTTTAACTGTACAGCATACAGAGACCTCACTGGGTCTCATGCTATCTCTCTCAAACTGGACGTTAAACATATTTAGATAATTAAGCAACAATTAAGCAAACTAGCTTCCCTTGTACCAAGTAGAAATGTCAAACGCTTCAAACGCTGGTAATAAATCCCAGCTGAAGACGCTACATCTAAATGAAGTTCATTAAAGCCAGATTTCCTTCGTTCCTCGACTTGCATGTGAGTGTGTTTAACATTCTAGATGGAGATGGAATTTCCCTTTCAGGAATGAAGATCATTCAGGAAATATTTTCCTGTTGTTTATTTTCGGAGCTGTTAAAATGAGCTTGTCCCCCTCCAGGTTCTTCCCTCATCTCATTGTTTTCCAGAAGTCCTTTGGGTTAGGCAGCAGGTTGTTTCATTTGATTTCATTCATATTGATTTGCTATAATGACATAAGCACAGGTATAGGGTTAATAAATACATCATACGAATTCTTTTTTTCTGTCATTTCTTTTGCTTGTTTTCTGTAGCAGGTTCTTGGACGCTGTACTAATCTCCAGTTCAGTTGAATTTGATTTCTATAGCGCTATTAACAGTGTTGCATTGTTTCAAAGCAGCTTTATGTACAAAGGGGATCCAGACAGATCGAGTATCAGTCATGTGTCTCAGTGCTTTGAGATTAACTGAATAATAACAATCACACAGCATTTGTCTGCTGACTGACAGGCGATGATGTAATCATGTCAATCAAATGAATGGAATCCTGAACCAATGACTTGTTTTCTCACTGTACATTCTTATCGTCTACATGGTTACCATCACCTTGTGTTTACTTTTAAGGCAGGGTAGGTGATTTGTTCCAGAAACATTTTTTGTTATGCTGGTTGAAAGTCTCTTCGCATCCTGATAATCACTAAATAAAGTGATTTAAATATATTTATATAAATTCTCTGTGGAAGACACAGGACAATAAAATGTTCCTCCAATCACTGCATTCGGTCTGAATGCAATGATTGGATGTCCTCCTTGCCTGTCAAACGATGTATGTGTTGATGTGTTGGAGGAGGTTCCTTAAACACAGGAGGTTCAGTCTCTATGTATGGTTCAGTTATGTGATGGTACATAAGGCTGGATTATGGCCATATTTGTGCAGAATGGTGTTTAGTGATATCTGTCTGTTAGCATGATTTAGCTGTGACATCAGGGTGAAATGCTGGACAGGCAGATGTTTCATAAAATAATTGTTTTTCTTCTGTGGAAACCACAGCAGATTTCTGTTTTGACATCTCATCCTTCTGTTTTCACAGCAAAAGTTTAAAACCAACTAACAACATGTTATTAACCCCTGTCTTTCCTCTGACATAAAACACAATTTTGCAAAAGCTACGTCACTTTACTGGTTTTCCATTAACAGTTCCACAGTTTAACTGGTCTCTGTGCTGAACGTTTCTTCCTGCTTTTAGAGAATTTTTAATTGCTGCCATATTTTGCACAAGCTGCTGTGTTTGTGCCTTTAAAGCACTTTCAACAATGCAAACCACACACATTGTGATGTGTTAAACATAGGTGAACACAGAAGCATGTTTATTGTTTGGATGGGTTTGCCATTACTGAAACTTTGGGAAACCCTGGATTTGATAATTAGCTAAAATCACAGTAGAACCTTGTTTTTGCCTGTTTAGTAATATTATTGTGTTTGCAGTTCATTTTATTCATAAAAACATCTTGAAGTCTTGAAGCTCAACAGAGTTTTATGAAACAAACATTTCTAGCTCTGTTGTCTGATGAGCTTTTATTTTGTGTGGATGTTGTGATTGTTGTGTAGCGCTCCAGAGAGGATTGTCTCTGCAGCATGTGCTTGCTTTGAGGATATATAATGTAACGAGACACATGCTGTTCGCAGCTGAAATCAAAGCCTGGTTTAAGCTTTTAAAGGACGAGAGAAATGAAGAATAGTAGAACCCAGCTAACAGGAAATGTTCTCAGAACGTTGGCTAACATTCTCTCAGAATTCTCTGTTATTGAAAACATTGTTGCAGTAATGTTAGTAGAACTTTTATAATGTTATATCTCATATACTGCATATCAGAAACATTAGTGGAGGGTTTAAAAAATGTTTAAGTAATGTTCTTATAACCAAGCAACAACCTTAAAACAGTGTCTAATAAACCTGGATGTTTTAATGTTCCTAGACTAGAGTAGTAGAAAAACTTCACCCAAATATCTCCATCTGATCTCAGTCTGATCTCTACTGGATGACAATAAGAGGAGGATCTGAGACTCATGGCTGGTTCAGATTGTGATGTTTGAATATGAGCTTTGATCACATGAGCAGATCAGAGAGTCAGTCTGTGATTCGCATTTACTCACTCCAGTAGATCCAGTAAGTGCTTGCTGTCCTGACTGGGCATGTTCAGGCTAAACACAGACCTAGAAAGGCAGAGCTGCCCAAAACCTCAGGCCTGCTTTAATCCAGCGAGCTTTATATATCAACATTAGTGTATATACTATACTGGAGCATATAGAAACCCACAGCTGTGGCGTTTAGCCTCTGAGGGGTCTGTTGATCTTCATGTGGTTTGTTCCTCACTGAGGTTCTGTCATGTTCTTGTGTTTAGATTACATGAGTATAGAAGACTATCTTGAAGACGATGAAGAACCACCTTTACTGCTCAGCTCCCATGTGTCTGCTCGTGAGTACACTACACTTCACACTGCCAGCTAACAGAGAACATTCTCAGAACGTTGCCTAAAGTGCACTAAAGGTTCTCTCCATGTTATCAAAAAAAACATTTGTACAGTAACAAACTTTACAGAACTTTTATGAATGTTATATATCATAAATATAAAATATGTTATCCTTAAGTTGTTGGTGGAACGTTTTAAAAACTTTACAGAATTAAAAAAAAGTTTGAATAGCATTCTTATAACCAACAAGCAATAACGTTAATACAGCGTCTAAAAAAACTTGACTTTTGAACATTCCTACAACTTATTGTTAATGGAAACATTACAGAAATGTTCTTACAACCCAAAATTGTCAGTTGGACATGCTCTGTACCCCAAATCTCTGCAGTGCTTAAGACTGACGTGAGAGTCCTGTACTGTCCTTATTCTCCTGTTCTCTCTTTCTGTCTCTCTCTCTCTCTCAGCTGTGGATCTCTCTCTCTGTCTATCTCTCAGCTGTGGATCTCTCTCTCTGTCTATCTCTCAGCTGTGGATCTCTCTCTCTGTCTCTCTCAGCTGTGGATCTCTCTCTCTGTCTCTCTCTCAGCTGTGGATCTCTCTCTCTGTCTCTCTCTCAGCTGTGGATCTCTCTCTCTGTCTATCTCTCAGCTGTGGATCTCTCTCTCTGTCTCTCTGTCAGCTGTGGATCTCTCTCTCTGTCTCTCTCTCTCTCTCTGTACTATACCAAACTAGTGTTTTTCAAATACAGTTACTAATTAGTTATTAGTTACTAATAACTAATACTAATGTCCCATGTCATATTATATAACAGTGCTCTGTTGACTGTACTGATGGGTACATTGGGTATAAGGTTGTGTCTTTATGAAGGGACATTTACATAATCAAACATATTTAGAGTTGATCTCTGAGATATGCTCTTGACACACACCTGAGTTCTCTGCAGACTACACCCCCATCTAACATTGTTCATTTGTTTCGTTCTGGGACATCGCGTTGTGTCACTTTTCATGTTTCCGCCCCTCCGGATTAATCGCTTTTGTTGAAGTAAATATTTGACAGTGACTGAGTAAATACATGTTCATAAAAGATGATTTCTGATAAAAGACCGAGTGTGAGAGTGTTTCATCACACGCCCCAACTCTGTTTACCAACAACAACATCACAAGATGTTGAAATGATTTTATTTTCAAACAACATACTGGCAGCTTTTCATTCGATTACTTAATTCTTTGTAATATACAAGCAGATAATTTTACACTTCAGTACCACTGTCAAATGTTTCAAATGTACATTGACTTTAAGCCTCACACACACACACACAATAAATATATTTAGGAGAACTCCAAAACTTTCTCTTAGTAGGTTTCAGCATAAACCTGTACTGTACTCTACTGTACTGTACTCTACTGTACTGTGCTGTACTTGTCCTAGATTTGGATTACATTGGCAACATATAGACTGTATATACAGTATAACAGCAAACAAACAGTATTCAATTTAGTTTAAAAAATATGTCAATTTAGGTCAAATGTAAAATGCATTTTGTGTCAGGAAATAATCAGTTATAATTAGCCAAAATGAGTAATAATTTCTCTTCAGTCACAACATGTGTTTTAGATTAACTAAATTCCTTTCTTGGGTGTCAGTCAGTGTCGAGTTTCATTGACTTGCAGTTCAGTAGATTTCTTTGTTATTCCTGTCTGAATTTAGTTTCTGACTCCAGGAGATGGAGATTTTAAATGTTGCTTAAATGTTGTATTGATCAGTCTTGTTTGTCTCTCTGTAGCTGCTGGAGTTTTGGGGGACGCTGGCGGCTCAGTGCCAAAGGGAGGAAGGGTGTGTGTGTGCTCTCTGTCCAGCAGGGCAGGAGCCCATGGTGAGAGAAAACACCACACACACACACACACACACACACACACACACACACACACACACACACACTGAACCAGTGACCTCATCTCACAGCCCAGAACTCCCTCTTAAACATCACATCATGAGCTCAGACTAAACACAACACTTCAGTATTTGAAATAATATGTTGAATAATGTCAAAGGTAAAGTTTTGTGACATATTCAAGACATTTTTGTAATCTTTGGATTTTATTAACATTAATACAATGATATTTGGAATTTGCCATGAATGTCACAACATAAAAACGAAAATGTTAATGCTCCTCAGTATTGTCTCTATTTACTTTATGTATAATAAAATTTCTTGTTTTGGGGGGTTTGTGAGATTCACTCTTGTGTGATTCAGAAATAGCTTCTTTTTGTTGATGTTCCCTAAAACACGTTTCACAATCTGACACTGCGTAACACTTTTACAAGATACATCATGACATAATCTGATATTGTGTTTGTTTCTTTAAGAATTGTGGGGAATTTGAAGGTTCTGGATTGTGCCGGACGTGTCCAACAGGCACCTTCTCGGACACCCATGACACTGACCTGTGCCGCCCACACACTTCCTGCAGGAGGCTCCACCGCTGGGTTGTGACCGCACCGACCTCACGCGCCGACGCTGTGTGTGGAGGATGTCTTCCTGGGTAAAGAGTTAAGAGTAAAACATACTGGTTTACATGTCCACATACCAGTGAATGTTCCAGTAACATTGATGTATTTCTGATTCCAGATCAGTTCTTTAGTTCCTTTGATTTATTGCCACAACATGTGTGTTGTCATAGTTTGATGAATTTTCACAAACTGTATGATATGATCAAACACGTATGAAACCATAATGTGTGCATTTATACATTGGTATTTTTCATCAGGTTTAACCCTGCTGCTACACAGAAGTCTGTTAACCTCCATGCCTGCATCAGGAGTAAGTCTTTAAAAGTTTTATACATTAATATTGTCATTAAATAATTTGATTCAACTTCCCCCTCCACAGAAAATGTATATTTCAGTGATTGCTCTCAGGATGTGAAGAGACTTTCAACCTGCTTAACAAAACATGTTTTCCCCTGTGTTTCTGCAGAGTCATACAGCCGGCGGAGACGTAATGTTGGTCAGCGCGCCCCCAGCAGGTCTGGAGTGGGCGGTGCAAACTCCACCAGCCTGCACAGCCATGAGGAGAAGACGACGGAGTACACTGTGTTTGTACTGGTGCCCATCTTCTGTGTGATGGGGCTGCTGGGAATTTTCATCTGCAACCTGCTGAAGAAAAAGGGCTACAGGTGCACCTCAGAGAAAGAGAGAGCGAATGAAGAATGTGCCATTCCACAAAAAGATGGTACGACACACCATCACACCATGTTCAGTTCAATTCACTTTTAGCAGCCGTGCAGTTCAAAGCTGCAGTCTGTAACTATCTTTGCTGAAGGCTTTGTGAATTACTGTATAATGAGTAGAGCAGTGTGCTCACAAGTGTGGTAAAGTAAAGCAGAACTGAATCAAATAACTTACATGTTGTATGAAAACCGCCTCCTCAGGGTCAGAAAGAGAGAATGAAAGGAAATGAAACTTGATGATGATGACAGCAGATGCTTCATCTGGTTTGTCTGTGTGTGTGAATCAGAGGGTGGAGCTGCAGACGCTGTAAGTTACATGAGTTTAGTACTGTACTCATTCAGGTTTGATGATTCAGGTTTACACAGGCGAGTGTCTAAGAAATCACGTGTGAACAGCCAATCAAATCGTGTTTTAAAACTGAAGAAGCAGAAGAGCTTCAGTGTGGGGTTATGAGGAGGATCTGACTGACTAAATGTGTGCAGAAGACAGAGCGCCTCTGTTTCTCATACAAGTGAGAATGATTTATACTGTCAATGAAAAAAGGACAAATAATTACCAACTAGAAATCCATACGATTTCTGCTGTATTTCAGATCTTCTGAAGACATATCACAGCATGTGATTTATCATGTGATTTATCACCGGAAATCTTCCTCTAGTCCTTCAGTATTAGCTGTGATGATTCTCAGATGTGTCCTCACAATCAGTCACATGACTCACCAGAATAAACGTGAATAATCTGATGTGACACGTGTAGAGATGTTTCTTCATTGTTGAAGAGTAAACCTGCACATAAAATGATCCAAAATCTCAAAAGATTCTTCTAAAGTCACTAAAGCACAACTCACACTGACCTCATAAGCAGAACTTTATCAATGGTTTATGATCACAAACTTCACATACTTTAATGTAACGATCAGAAGTTAATTAAATATATTGAATCAAATTCATAGAAACACATTTGATCATACACGTGATATTTGCAAATAAAATAATTTTAGCTCATGAAAATATGTTGTTAGAACAGCTCTTTAGAAATACAGTACAAACACATTGTCAGACGCTTCCACTGTAAACACTGTGTCTTTGTTGATTATAATGGGAGTGAAACTGTTGACCTGATCCAATAATGTTTGACAGCCACAACATTTTCAAATACATTTTGAACAGGATGTCTTCTGACTTCAAATCAAACAAACTTGGATGGAACAACAATGGACACAAACAATGGATGTACATTTTCATTAGTTCTGTAGGTGTTTTTCATGGGAGTCGTACTCACAATGTTTCAGTATAAAATTACCAAAATATAAGAATTCTGCTGTCTTTCTTTGAAATAAATGCCATTTCGTCTGTTGTTTGAATGCAGTGACATTTATACATGAACACAGCTGCCTCACTCTGGAAACCGTCATTCCCTGCAAACTCATTATTATTGAGAAATGAAGAATATGTGTTGTGACTGACTCATGATAAATTGTCCGTTTTTGTTATGAGGGAAAACCATCACACAGAGCACTGTGACTTCCTGTGCTATTAAAATCTTGTAAAATAGCAATTAATGACAGTAGTGACATCATGAACATCTGAAGACACGCCCACACAGAGGTTCTCAGTATTAGTTCACTATGAAGCAACAGTTGGGTGGATCACACCCTGTAAGGAACATGCCTCCGGTCATATTCCACCACAAAAATGCAATGAAAGAAATATCAAATTATATTTTACATGAAATATAATGAAGACATTATTTTACATTTCTCTCTGTAACAACTTTGAACTGGGTGGGCAGTTCACTATGTGATTTACTCTTGTATGTTTTGTTTTTTGAATATACATTAAATAAATCTCTCAGCTTGTAAATAAAGGACTGTAAGATATACAGTACCGCTGATGTTGTTCTTGAACTGTTTTATGTCGCTCTTCAGGAAACCTTTGCCTTTATGATGACCCCAATGAAGACACCATCAGCATCCTGGTGCGCCTCATCACAGAGAAGAAAGGTGTGTGTCGCTGCTTCTCTTCCTCCTGCTGTTTGTGTAGCACATCTCATACAGCAGCTGTACTGTAGTCTGACACTCAACCCTCTTATCACACTATACTGTCTCACTGTGTGTGTGTTGTAGAAAACGCTACTGCTTTGGAGGAACTTCTGATGGAATATGAGAATAAACAACTGGCGCTCAACAAGGGTTCATCCATCAAGTAAGAACATGTGTGACACATACTGTACATACAAACATGGGCCACTGTTCACCATGGAAACAAAGGATGCAGCTGAGCACTGAGAGGAAGCACCAGTTACAGAACAGGAAACAGGAAAGACTGAATTAAAATGCACCTTATTCTTATAAATTCTCGTATAAATCATCAGACAGGAAGTTCCAGCTGCAGTATCACAACACTGAGGTTGCATTAATGTAACTGCTGGGTTCTGAGAGCGTCGTTCAAACTTTTTTGCTTCTGTAATGTTTTCAAAACATTTCACTAACAACTTAAAAATATCGTTATATGATACGCAATGTTAAAAAGTTCTACTAATGTTACTGCATGTGTGTTTTCAGATAACTTTGAGAGAACTTTTATTCCTTTAATTCTTGAATGTCTGTTTGTCTCTCAGGATTCCGGCTCTTCCTCATTTCTCTCAGTTCCGCTCGTTTTCTCGGCTGTGTTCTCATCAGCATCATTTGCACACTATAAACGGTTTGGGCTCTCGCTCCAGCCTCTGCTGCTCTCGCTGCAGTCAGAAGAAATGGCCAGAGCTGCTGCTGCCCGCCCTGCCGTCTGACCCGGTCAAGAAGCCCCTGCCCGGGGAACTGCCCGGGGAACTGCCCGGGGAACTGCCCATTCTGTCTGTGGGAAGGTAAGCAACGCTTCAAACGATCAGATACAGTCCAGAAGAACACTGCTTAGTTCTCACCTCTGATGAGGGATTGTATATAAGTCTCACTGTAATATACGTGCACACACTGGTTTACATTGACCTGTCAGTCATCCGGATCACTTCCTGACCTCTGCATCACTCATGTGTGTGATTGACAGGTTTCAAGTTGCTCAGATCCTGGAAATGAAGTCAGTTAAGGAAGTGACCCGGACAGAATCGAGTGACACGGACTCTGTGAACAGCGGCCACACTGACCCTGAGGAGGAGCGCTCCCTGCTGGGCGTGTCCTCATGCTCTAACTCCACCTCTTTAAAGTTCAGACAGGAAGTAAGACACTAAACATGCAGAACATGTTGTTAAAATTCCTCTTTTATCTCACATCCTTCTGACTTGAGTTGTAGTTTCATTTTTGAATGTTTCTCTATAGTTCATTCTGCAGCAGAATCATCCTACATGTGTGTTTCCATTACATGTGTGTAGTTTAATGTCCCATTACATGCAAAGTTAAACACAGAGACACTTTAGACAGTCAGTCATAGTTTTACATATCATATTTCACCTGAATATACATCACTTTACAGATGTAAAATGGGTTACAGAAGAGATTTCATGTTAACCTACATAAGTGCTTTATGAATTTAATTACAACAAGAGAACAAGCAAAAAGAAATGCTTCGTGTTTTATCACAAATGTAATAATAATTAAAAACAACAATAAAATACTGAAGTAAATATAATAATGATATAATTGTTAAGGAGGTGCATTGTGTGGAGGTCAGTAGGAGATATTTCACCTTAATGTTTTAGGTTGTAAGATCATTCCCCTACTGTACTATAATGTTTTATAACGTTTCCCATGACGTTTAAATGTTATTTGAAACGTTTTAGGAACATTTAGGGAATTCAGTTTTAGATGTTGTTTTAACATTTATTTAACTTTTTCCATGTAATATTTTTAAACAACTTGAGAATATTTTTGTTGATATCTGATATCTGATAACGTTAAAAAATGTTCTTCTAATGTTACCGCGAGAACATTGAATTCCTCACTTTAAACACCTCACTGGTTTTCTCCCAGTTCATCTGCTTTCCTGTGAACACTGCAAGTGTTTAGCGGCCTCTGGTGGCGCAAAAAAGTTACTGCAGTGTGAAACCATCTCATCTGTAACTTCTCTCTCTTTTCAGACAAACGTATGACAAACCAGAGAAGGACACCATTGAATTCTGGCAGATGACATCATCAGTAGGGGACAAATCAGGGCAGATGTGTGCTGATGATGTCAGTATTTACCCCTTAAGAAAACTTGATTTTATGACTATGGGAAACATTGTATTTATTGAATAAATTAACAGAACTTTTTAGTTTTATGATAAAAACAATAGGATCTGTTTCTGGTAGCAGATAAAAGGGGACAGGCGCTGTTTACGCAGTAAAGATGTGTGCTTCCTTTACACACTGCAGACGTTTGTACAAACATGTGACTCAAAACAGCGAGACACTAGTGAGACAGCTTCTGTAGTTTAATAAGAAGTATTACTGTGTTCAACCGATCTACAGTGCATCTCTCTTTTTTTGTGTTTTTGTTTTAAATGAATTGTATATGTACAATCATGGTCAATGTCTGTTTTGTTACGACAAATTAAAAGTTATGCAAAAACATCATCAGTTTCATGCATCAGTCTTTAATATCTAGCATTTTAAACATGATTTTGTTGCAATGACGACGGTGGGGGTGTATTCTGGATTAGAGTCTATGAGTGTTTTTTTGCCGTATCGTCCGGCAGGTAAAACTATTTCAGTCACACAAGTGCATGATTGATGTATTTATTCACGTCTGCTGTAAAACAGGCCATGACATGTTACATGCAGAGGCTTTGTGTTAAGATTGTGCAATACTGATACTAATAGATACATTATTAGTATATAATCCATTCATAACTCTTAAAAGAAAGAATGTTTACTGTACTATTACTCATTTATATTTTGGTAAATGTTAACTTTGTTTACACTGTTTAGTCCAAAGAATCTAACAGTCACAAGAGAATATTAACATAACAAGCAGTAGTTTAATTCAAATTGATATTTGGTTACTATTTGGATGCAGACCCAGCTAACAGGGAACATTCTTGGAACGTTGGCGAACGTTCCTTTCTAGCAGAAAGGAAATCACTCTTAGTTATCCACTGATAAATGATTGAATGTCTTTTTGATTCAGCAGGTTTAATGTCAGGCTGTTGACCTGCATGAATTTGACATGTAAAGACAGTTTGTTCTCATGTTCCTCCTTACAATGACTCTGAACCTCAGCCAGAGTTTACTCAGTCTCTTCTGCCAAGAGTCAAAAAGTCTTTGTACAGATATTAACCGTCCTAACACACCTCTTATGTGAACTCGGTTTTATTCCAGCGGCTCTTCCAATGTCACTTACTGTTTCCATAACAGAACTGAGCACAAATCTCCAGTCCCAGAGTACAGATAACCAGCTAACAGCTTCTCCCAAAAACATTCTGGCAGTAATGCTACTAGAACTTAATGTTTAATGTTACAAAAATGCTCTTAAAGTAGTTAGTGGAAAGTTTAAAAAATGTTACAGAATAAAAAATGTGGAATAACGTTCTTATAACCAAACAAAAACTCTTGAACGCCAACCGGACGTTTTGACCAACATTCCTAACATAAAGTTTTTGTTACCTAATGGAAACATTAGGGAAACATTCTTACAACCTAAAATTGTCAGATGAGTATATATATATATATATATATATATATATATATATATATATATGTACAGAGGTAGTCCTTCATGTATCATAAAAGGGCCTTTTGCTTCTGGTCACAAAGTGCTTTTAATCAGAGTGTTTACAGCAGCATTGATGCTGACTTGTTATTTACAGATCTTTGGCTTGATTTGGACTTCCTGTTGATGCTGCTTCTAAAACCCTGTCCGGCCATGAAGTAAAGGATCGGATCTATGCAGCTGTTGGCGCTGGCCAGAGGTCGTGTGATTTTGTAGGCGATGCTGGCGAACTCCAGCGTCTTGCAGCTCACCTGCTTGTCCACGTAGCGAAAACTGTAGTACACACTGCGGCTGACGTGAAAGGGCAGAAAACACAACATGAAGACCAGAAGAACAATGATGATCATCTTCACTGACTTCTGCTTGGAACGTCGTGAGGTTCCCCCACCCACTCCGGGCTCCAGAAGTTTCCTCACCATCAGCCCGTTGCAGACCAGCACGACTCCAAACGGTAGAACAAAAAGCAGGACCATCACCACCGAGCTGTAGACCAGGAAGTCGTTGAAGAGCTCTTTGCTTGTGGTATCATAGCACACCTGTATATTACCGCTGTCTTTTGTCCTGGAGAAGTATAGGATTGGAGACTGGAAGGTGAGCATGATCATCCATATGCACACCGAGATCAACCGAGCATGACGGGCGTTCATCCACGACAAAGAGCGCACCGGGTGACAGACGCCCAGAAATCGGTGCACGCTGATGCAGCCGAGGAACAGAATGCTTCCGTACAGGTTTGTGTAGAAGAGAAAGCGGATGAGTTTACACATCAGCTCTCCAAACGGCCAGTCGTTCTCGTCTGCGTAGTAGTAGATGAGGAAGGGAAGAGTGAGGATGTAGAGGGTGTCACACACATTCAGATTGATCATGTAGATGGTGCTGGGCTTCCAGTGTTTGGTTCTGAACAGGATGACGTACATGGCAGTGATGTTGAGAGCCAGACCCACCACAAACACCAGAGTGTAACTAACCGGAAGCAGAACGTACTTAAAGTTCTCGTTGAACACACAGTGGTACTGATGACTCTCATTGGTGAAATCAGTTGTGTTAAGTGTTGCCATTCTGATTCAGTTCTGTGTGAGAAACAGACAAGACAAATGTATTCGTGTTGTTGTTTACATTAATGACATTTAAATTGTGCATTGCATGTCAAGAAAGATCTTTGATCTGACGGTCTCTGGAAATCACACAAATGGATATTAGTGACCTTTCATGAGTGTTTCTGCACTCAAACATTTTAAGATGTTTGGAAATCATCTTGAAACATCTGAGGGCAGAAAATGGCTTTTACAGTAACATTTTACAGTAGCATTACGGTGTTGTTCTGGTAATCACACGCCCTTCAAGCACTCATGTACATCACTGACCGTATCAATCAGTCGATTCAATTAAAACTCCATTTGCGCTTCATAAAAACTTCTTCCCCAAATTTGATTATCAAATGAC
Organism: Botia almorhae; assembly: GCA_036877575.1. NCBI lineage: Eukaryota > Metazoa > Chordata > Actinopteri > Cypriniformes > Botiidae > Botia > Botia almorhae. The sequence continues at coordinate 28,562 of JAZGTJ010001823.1, forward strand.
ACATGATATTCCCAGACTGCTGACAATCATTTATATATCTGGAGTGTTTTTAAAAACCTCTCTGTGCTTTTCTCTGTTTAAAACAGAAAACTGCAGGTTACTTTACACAGTTCTCATATGTTGAAGTCAAACTGACAGCTAATCGGGGAAGGTCAGGAGATTTTTTTTTCAACACTGATCTGTCATGTTCTTGTTCATTTGTAACTAAACAAAAGTTACAGATTGCAGCTTTAATGTTTAGCAGATTATGGATATTTTAAGCACAGTATTTAGTTGCACACATCGATTCCTCTACTGTTTTGAAAAAGTACTTTTTAAAGTCACAATGAGAGCTTCAGAGCAATTAAAGACAATGATACAACACTTTTTACAGTGTAAAGTACATGATTATCATTGAGTAAAAAGCTTTTTATCATAGGCATGAAACAATGAACAAAACAAAGTAACTCACGTAGATCTTGTCTTCAAGAATGCTGTGTTTCCTCATGGTCTGCATACATGCACAGTCCTGTCCCACTGTATCTCTCTCTGTTCATGCTGCATTTCTCCACTGTGGGCATGTCTACAGGCCTCAGCCTGCTCTTATAGGCCAGGGCGTCAACCAATAACATGTCAGTCATTCAGTCCATTACCAGACAACAGATGTGTTTAGCCTGGTGGCTGCTAGCTAAGGTTAATCACAGTGATGGGTGTTCAGAGTAAATGTCATATCTACATGTATGCAAATAAAGATCATAGATTTGTATTCTGTTCAATAGGTTGTATTATTGTGTACATTTAAATTAATTGCTCATCTGATGCAACAATGAAACTAACAAACAGCCAGAGTTGTTATAATTTTAGTTCTCATAATATCTTGAATTAGTTTTTATTGTTATATATTTTACTTCAGTATATGTTGATTTTAGTTCAGTTTTTAGCTGTCTTGTTACGTGCTTTTATATATTTATAAAAATATTTCAGTTTTAGTTTGGTTTTAATTTATTCTGAGTTATTAATTTTAGTGCCTTGGCTTAAACTGATTTTGGTTTATTGCTAAGGCAACATTTCTTATTTTCGTTTAGTTTAAGTTTCTAAAATAATATTTATGCTTATATTTTATTTGATTTCAATCAACAGAAATGTTTTAATGGTTTTAGTGTTAGTAAACTTTGCAAACAACACAAGTTATAAGGATTACCTTTAACTTTCATAACTTTTTAACTTTTAAAGGTAATGTGTTATGTTAGGATTGTTTAGTTTCTGATTGTTTAGTATACAATCATAGTATTTGACATACATGGACAATACGCCAAACTTCTCATCAGTTTCAGTGGGGAAATTTCCTATAACAGAAGATTAACGAGAAAAGTGGCACTTAGCCACAAACACAGAGACAACGGCAGCATTTGCATTGAAACATGACATTCAGGTAAGTGCACTTGGCGACAAGTGTGGGTAATTTAATTAAGGGTGTGTTAATTATGTAGAACTTCTTGGCAAACAGAAAACAGAATTTCACTGTTGTAATCTAATGTAAGCAGTATGTACTTTAATATTACCTGACAAACAACTACTATATTCTATTATATTCTCAATATATATATATACATACAATTCTACAAGCTCCTTAACCACAGAAAGAAGCACACAAGACAGCAAAGCTTTCACTGTCCTCGTCTGAGTGGTTCATGGGTTGAATTCTGGGTCTTCCTCACAGTTCCAATACAAGGACAAAAAAGGCTTCAGTCAGTTTTACTGCGCTGCCATTCAGACACTGATTTACATACACAGACATATGTAAATTGTTAGAATGCAGTGACACTGTACTGATGACTAGTTAACACTTTCACACATTCCTCCTCCAGAAAGCTTTTGTGTTGCAGATGAAGTCAGGAGAATGAATCAGTCTGCTGGATCATTCTCTTCTATGACTTATGTTGATGTATTCACGCTGTTTTAGAAGAAGAGCCCAGCTATTATCCTCAGTTTATTTAAAGCTTAGTAATGTACAACCCTTAGCAGGGCTGGATTTAACCGATAACTGAGGTAACCCGCTGGGTTCAAGAGAGTGAAACCCCATCAAATATCCTGAACATATCAGTGTTCAGCCTATCATTGCATTCAGTCCGAATGCAGTGATTGGATGACCATTTTATGGTCCTGCAGCTCAGTCATTGCTATCAGGATGTGAAGAGACTTTCAACCAGCGGAACAGAACCGGTCGGATCAAACCGTCTACCCTGCTCTTGATTTTGTCTTTGTTACCTGTGTTACAGTGAGGAGTGTAATTACAGAGCTGTGCTGGGATTTGACATACACAGAGCTTTTGTGATAGAACACGGGAGAATCAGTTGCTCTGGGATTGATTGTAACTGTCTGCAGACAAATGTTTCGCCTTGATCGATGTTGTTTCGATCCGCTGCGAATCCTTGTTGCTGTGCAAGACGGAGACGCCTGTGAGAAGAGCGCTGAACGAGCCACACCGCACGGGGGCGCTACGCCTGTCTTTATGTTTTATCAGAAACAATCACATTTAACATACACAATTCAATGTCAGAAACAATCACATTTAACATACACAATTCAATGTACAAATAAAACACAGGGTTTATAGTATATGTACTTTATGAATTATACATGTTATTCTGTTTTATGAAAACAAAGTATACAGCTGGAAACCTGTGTAACGAAAACAAGCATATGATGCATTATTATACAAATTATTAAATAGGCTTTACCCAACTTTGCTACCCTGTGAAAAATAAATCCAAATTTGGTTTGTTTTCCGACCATTTTGAATAATGTACAATTGCGCAATTTACGAACCCTACTTTGGCCAAGCCTAATGAATATTCATGACGTCGTATTAACGTCCCACGCGCTTATTCTGGGGTGTCCAATCACACGATGTGATTAATATTCATGATTTCCAGATGTCTGGCGCACTGAGCTGAACTGTCCCGTTAGAATGAACGTGCACCGGTCAATCCTTCGCCGTAGTAGGATTAGCAGATTGGAGGCTAAGCGGAGTTCAATGTGTCCGGTCCGGGGCGCTGTTGGGCTGGGTTACACGGGTTCGAGCCTGCTTGTTTTTTGGAGGCATATTCTCTGTTTGAATACTTTCTCCCTCCGATCCGCAGTGTTAGCTCAGCGTCTGCCCGAGTGGATCTGCTTTATCATGGCCGTCTGAACCCAGATCCGTCCACAATTCGACCTCCTTTCTCCCTTTTCCCGACGCCGGGAACTGAAAATCTGCGTCGATCGTTTCTTGCGGAATATCCCTTCATTTGTGCCCATGTTTAAACATGCAGCCTCCGCCGAGAAAGGTAAGAGATGCGCCTGTAGATGAAGCTGTTCTGTGATCCTGATTTTACATGTTTGTGTCAAAGTTACTTTATATCTGTTTATCATCGGTAACAGAAACCAACGCGTCTGCGTTTCTTTGGGTTTTCTATCTCTATTGTTATTGTAAATCGGAAAGTAACGTGGAAATTCACCTCACATCTGATCGATACGTGAACTCGGACTGTTCTCAGCTAACGGTTAAAGCCACGAGTCGTTTTGTTGTTTGTTCTTTACACCCGATCAGACCATGCTGTGATCAGACTGTTACACGCTGACCTTGTGTTACACGTTTGTTTTCACCGTGTCTGTGTGTCACATGCAGCTTTTGTTGTTATTATGGGAGATGTGACTCCAACATGATGGATTTGGGTGAAATATGTGTTTTACTGTAAACACGCGAGATGACAGCAGACGTCCCACAGGTTACATGCAGGAATATGCAAGTACTGTACAATGAAACTCTCCATTCGTGTGACTGTACCAATGTATTTCTATAAAACATTCGACCATTGGATTATTAAAGGTGACGTCTGATTGTTTTGCCATTGCATTGTCTAGGAAGGTGTCATGTAGCTGTCATGCAGCACAGGTTTCCCCCTCAATATAATCTTATTTTCTCAATGTATCGTTTTAATAAGCAGATGTTAAACAGATACGAGCATTACTCGTTTGCTTCGATCGTTGTCGCACGTTTAACATTTTCTCCCATTTAAATTCTCCCACATTAAAGGGTTTTATGAGTTTAGCCCGTTGATATGAAGGAGGTTTATGTGTAAATCACAGGTTAATTTTCACATTGAACGATGACACGATGTCATTTACAAACCAAATACCCGATCTGATAGAAACGTGACATCAGCGTGGACATTTCCATAAAGATCTATTCGCCCACAGCGCTGTCAATACCTGGAAAATATGCTGTTGTGTTATGACACTTGTGTTGTTCTATGACGCAAATGCACATCTGTACGTCTTTCTTCATCTGTACGTCTTTCTTCATGTGTACGTCTGCACATAAGTGTGGATGAGATCCGTGCAGCCTGCTGTCATACAGTGTGTCATGCTGTACTCTGGATCATTGTATCTCGCGTCTGTCTGCAGGGTTTGGGTGCTGGGAATCCTGTTTTAGTTTGTTCCTGTCTCCCTGGTTTTAACCTATAGGGACTTGTTACAGAACCAATTACCACCTCGCTTGCCAAGTGGAGAACTTTTGATGCAATTACCAGTTTCTCCAGACACTAGTTAACAGTCTGGGTTCATTGGTTTAGTTCCTTTGGGTTTTCTGACTGTGTGAAACCTGTGTTATTCCCAAACCTTTGAATATGTGATTACAGTCCAGTCAGAATTATATCTAGAGTTTTCTGACAATCTGACAATTTAAGGTCTTAGCAGAAGATCATCTGGTCATCGGGCCCTTCGCAGGTCAAACGCTGGTTCTGTGTTTGTGTACTGGAGCAGCACTGCAGTACATTGGGAGTGGGTGCCTTGCTCAGGGCCACCTCAGCTGTTTCCTGCTGACATTGAGAATTGAGTCAGCGATCTGCTGGTTAAAGGTTTTGACTAACCAGAAGGTCTCTAACCAGTGCCCCCCAAATGTCACTGTCATTTCTCTGTTGTTGGATAAAATCTCTGACAATGTGGACAATCAACGTTAGAGGTTCTTAAGCAGGAAGTGAGCCCGTGTTGTTTAGTAAGATTGTGAATATTGTCACTGTGGCACTTACAGCTGACTGGACAAAGTAATGAACTCATGAGTGTGTGTGTGTGTGTGTGTGTGTGTGTGTGTGTGTGTGTGTGTGTGTGTGAGAATAGCATGTGCTCTTCCTCATCGCTGATGTTTTCTGCCCTTCAGGTAAAAGTGACACAGGAACTGAAGAACACACATATGGATCAGATCGGCCGCCTTCACCTCAAACATCAGACAGAATGTGATTTATTAGAAGACATGAGGTAAGCAGGGCTGTCTGACACAGTAAACAATCATTAGCTCTGTTTCAAGTGTTCAGTGTTCAGTTTATGAGTTATGATGATAACAGTTATGATGGACAGAGGTGAAAGCATCAGAAACATAATGTGACAGTAGAAAGATTTAAACTTATTTATTCAAAGATACACTTTTTACATGCACAGAATATGACAAATACTACATGCTTTGCCACAGATATGTATATATCGTTTGAAAATGATTTCTGTTGAGCTTGATACGAGAAACACGCAGCATAAACACTTTGTATTTAGTCATTTTGACAATTTTATAGCTGCGCTTTGTGGTTTGTGTTCTGTTCACTGTAGATTAATTAGCATTTGAATGTAATCAGTCTCCCCTTATGTAAATTAGATTCAACAATGGTCAGAGCTGTAATAATTCATAATTACCCAGTGCTTTTTAACACTGGTGTTTATTGAAGGAAACATTTAGAGGTCACACAGAAGTCACAGAAATGCTGTCAGTGTGATGACCCAACACAGGTGTCTGCTGTTCATATCAGTGATGATAATAATGATACAAGAGAGAGATCACAGGACTGGCATGTGACAAAGGCATTTCCTGTCATTCCAATGGACTTCCTGCCATTCCAACAGCTGGAAGTCATAAGTGAACTGGTCTTTTGTGGATGAGAGGCAAAAAACAGTCAGAGATGATTGTCAGTCATTCTGTGAGTCAGCAGAGGCATCAGGAATTTTGCTGAATATGCAGAAGTGCCTCTAACTGTGATGCCTCATTCCCCGTCAAGAGTGTTAGTCAGGATAGACGCTGTTTTTAATGGTGATGTGCCATTTTTTGATATTGAAATACGTTCTGCTTATCCAGTTCCTCTAGTGCGACTAAGTCATTGTCAGGTTAAGTTTTCTTGATAAGAATGAATGCTGTGGCCCTCTCAGTGTTTTTAACATTGTAAGTTTAAGTAAACACGCATCTCTTCCAGCAATGTTTTGAGGTTTCACTCCTGTCTGTAGCACAGAATGTGCAGGACAAGTTATTTGCTTACAACAGCAGTTGAGGGAAGTAATTTACATATCAGATCTGTTCTGGTGTCGCCAGCAGGAAGACAGGGGAGAGAGGCATTTGCAAGGGATTGTGGGAAATGGTTTCGGACTGATATGTGTGGAGCTGGAGCTGTTGTTTTTTCAGAACCGATGGATAGAAAAGATGTGAAAACAAAGTAAACACAAAGTCATAGTTGCTGTGAGTTTAGCGGAAGTGACATCATCAGTTTCCTCTGGACTCTTTCTATGGGTTTCTCTCTCACTCGCTCACTCTCGCTCACTCGTCAGCCCTGTAGCCTACAGTCAGGCTGGTCTGTATGAAGACAAAACCACAACAGCAGAAACACCTCAGCTTCAGAGGTTTCGCTGTGTCATTTATACTGTGGAATACTGTGAAAATGCTGAATCTGATTACAAACGAGTCAAATTGATTTTGTCTTTAGTTTTGAACTTTAGTTTTAAAAGGGTTACAGAGCATGAAGCTGTTTTACATAAAAACAGTAGTACATTTTATTTTTGAATATGTCTGCTTCTTGGGACACACGGGGACACACATTTTGGTCCCTGTAACATAGTGAGGACCAGTACACACACACACGCACAGAAATTCCTTTAATAAATGAGCTTTTCCTGCAACACACACACACTGTCTCTGAAATGCTTTAATGAAATTGAGAGTGACGGCCTCTCCAGCGTCTCATAGCTAATTTGATCAGAGAGGTATTTCATGAAAAGCTTTTTCATCTCTTCTGCAGTTTTCTCAAGCACAAAATACATCTGCTCACTGACTTCAGACCAGCCCGGCCTCTTGTTCTGTGCCACACGTGGATCATAAGAGTTTTTGTGGTGATCTGGGCAGGCAGATGATTAATTATTAATATTAATTATTAAGCTGAAGAAAAATGTCAGCAATTCTAATTTTTAACACAGTTGTGTGGTTGCTAGGGTGTTCTGATTGGTTGTTTACTGGTCCCAGTCAGAAGAGTCCATTTCTTAGATTGTCTTAAAGGCAGGGTAGGCTAATTTTTCCAGTAACATTTTTATTTTATATGAATACATATTTTTTATAAAATGTTTGTCCAATCGTTGCATTCAAACCTCAGAAAACCTGTAATACACAAGTATGTAATACACACAAGTTGTTGACAATATTTATAGTGCTTGAAACTATGAAGGGACTGTGTTCAAATCCCTGAACCAATAATGCCTTAGAAAACACCATTAACTGCGCCATGAATCTGGATTATAGTGTTTCCCTGTTTCTCCTGACGCATTTAAGAGCAGGAGAACAATAAAGCTGAGAAGTCCAGACATGCCTTTATCCTCAAGATGATCTGAGGGGTGTGTGTGAGCGTTTAGTGTGCAGAAAAGCGGATGACGGTGGTTTTGGAAGGAAAACAGCTCATGTTCCTGCTGCTGAGAAGGCCGAGGCATTCCAGCACATGAGAAGAACAGACTGAGATATGAAACCTGAGACATGATGTTATACACCCTCATTTCCTTTAATGGCATGAAGGAATCTGAGGAAAGTGTGCGAGAGACGATCACACTGATAATGAAGTAGAGGAGAACTTCAGTACTGAACTACAGGAGGAGTCCAGACACACACACACACACACTCTCACAGTCAAACAGTCACTAATTGGAAAAGTTGGAAGTGAAGCACAAGGCTTTGACCTCTGTGACCTGCTCTTCTCCTCTCACTGATAGATCAGACCTCTCTGATGTTTTTAATTAGATCGAAATCACTCCTCCTAATGTCTATTGATGCTTTTATCTCTCATCTCCCCTCTGCGAGTTTTTCCCTCACTCAGTCTGTCACAGTGTTTTTCTCATTTTATAAGTGCTGTTTGCTGAGACACCATGACTGTTTTCATACTGTCTGATTTGAACAAACATTTTTAGCATAAGATTTTAAAATGTAACTTGTCCTTCCCTTACAGCTACAAACACAACTGTCTCCTTAAATATCCTTTATATTAAAGTCAACACCTGTAGTAATATTTGTCACAGTCATGCACATCACATTATTTTGCAAGTTATTGCATTTTTCTGTAATCATATACATAATCACATTGTTGTAAGTGTGTGATTTCCGGGCTGGGCCGACGGGTTTTCAGCTCCAGACAGACTCCTGACCTGTGGCTCTCGGAGAAAGATGATCTCTCATTAGACACAGACTTCTCATCAGTCTTACAACTGCTCTGTAATTACTTCTGCTGAGGTTGACTCTAATTATTGACTCGTATCTTACACTCATTTCCTCTTCCTGTCAATGGTTCTTCTCTGCTCTCATTATTTGTGTCCTTGTGTGACATTTGATTTGGTCAGCATGGCAGTTCTGCTTTCTATTTGTGTCCTTCCAACATGTACTTGTGTTCCTGTAGTCAAATGTTCTTGTAGTGTTAGTTGTAGCTCCATTGGTACACTGTTGTGAACAGTGGCCATTGCACTGGTTTTGATAATACGTTTCTTTAAAACACTTTTGCATCACTTACAGTAATTAAAGTGCTGTTTAAAAAAGTACAAGTGTTTCTTGTTGCCTATTATTTAATATAAGCTCATAAAATCCATGCGCTAACGTCTTTAATCCTCAGCAATACTAGCTTTCCTCTGTTAGGAATGTCATTATACAGATGTGGACGGACAGACTCACAGATCAGACATCAGTCTTCAGTAGGGCATTGAAAAGCTCCTTTGGCTTATGTATTGTTTTAGTATGAACTGTTTCTTATCTGATATACTGTACAGTTTGGATTGTATGCTGAAACAGATGCAGATGTGGGCCAGCAGTGACTGTGTCCTGCAGTGTTCTGAAGCTGACAGAGGGGGCTCATGAGAGTAGATGCATGCTGCAGCTGAAGGGCTGTAGGTGTGTGTTTTGCTCAATAGACCCTTTGAAAGTGAGAAACGAGGAGCAGGCGTGTGTGACATACCACACTAAACCACTTCCCTCCATAAACTGTGATGTTGTGTAAGTGTCCTGCTCAGTTTTGATTGGACGCTGGGTCTGACTCACAGAGGGGTCCTGTAATTTGTGTTCCTGCATATTTGAGAGGGGCAGAAGGGGTGGAAAGTTCTGTCTTGCATAAGAGTCCACACACACACACACACACACACTTTATCGTTCTACTGTCCTGCATTACACGACACGTTCAGATACTTTGAAACACATTTAGTGAGATTCACTGAGGTGAAATTTAAAACAGAGGGTACAGCACAGCATTATGGGAAAGGAGGGATTTCAAGTCAGCAGAGACAGAAAAACAAAACAGTAACTTCACTGTCTTTAATCTTTTGGACTTCATTTATTTGTAACACAATCCATAAACAGTGAAAGAGAGACAGACAAATTCTTAAACCGTTAGCTGTCTAAATGAATTCTGCCCTCTGACTCACAAACTTAACTAGTATTACCTGGATCTGTTAACACTTGTGGACGTGTGTGTGCATGTGTTTGTGTGAAGTTTTTCTCCCTTAAGAGTTTCAGTTTTTATCACAATGCAAAACGTCAAAGGTGAACTGTTTAACTGAAAAAGTTGAACTGTTTAACCTGTGTGGTGCTGGTGTAAATTGTTGCTCTTGTAAGATAAGTTGCTGTTGATGTTCCTCATTCGTAAATGGACTTGAATAAATTTGTGTGATAAATGTTAATGTATTAAATTTATTATTACACATTTCAGGTTGTTCCAAAAAATCTTAAAGTAAAATGTAATCTGCAGTAATCTTACAGTAAAATGATCTATGTTCTCTTGATTGTGTTTGCAGAACATACAGTCAGAAAAAGGCCACACTGGAGAGAGATTACGCACAGGTGAGATTCATTTCTTTCCTACAGTAGTTTAGTGCTGTAATGGGAACACTGGGAATTCTCATGGTCTTTATTTCAGTGTTGATCAAACAGTACTTCAGTACCTGATTACATTATTCTCAATTTTCCTTGAGGAAAGGCTGAATAATGAGGCTGTAGTGGAGAGGGCACGACAGCACCAGTTATCCAGTCATTTAAAGAAACTGATGTCTTTATTCTGTTTTGGAAGCACAATGTTTTAACAGATGATTGACCAGACCAGCAAAGCAAACCGTTTGCCAGAAATACATGTTAGAAGATACACCAACATCTTGTGCCATATAAAGCTGAACACAGTTAGAGGCGTTTTTATTTCTGTCATGCTGTTGACATTTTACTGCAGGTTTAACACAGCTAGTTCACATTTACTAGCTGGTTTACTCAACAGACTTTGCTGTATTGAGTTGAGTGTTGCATGACAAAGGTCATGAATTTGTGTGACTGATCACAGGGTTCAGTGCTGTGCAGCAGGTTTTGTCTTGTGCATGAATTTCTAACATCATCTGACCTTCTGTGTCAGAGTTTGTTTCCAGATTAAATGTTTATTGTACCTGTGATATATTTGTGCGCTTTCTGGTTTCTCATTTGTGCACTTTCTTGTCATTCAAAAAAGTTTGCACGGATAGTGTCAGTTTATTTACAATTCATTTAAATAGACTTTTAGTCTTAAAATTAAGCAACAATAATATCGATTCTCATCTTAGCTAACATCACTAATTAGTTATTTAGTTGACAGTATTATCCAGCTATACTAGCAGACAGAGTCTCTCTGTAGACGGTTAGTGTTAAACAGTTGTGATTAAAGTTTACTTGATGCTCAGTTAGCAGCCAAGCTTTTAACCACTGTACCACAGTTAGTGAGGAGAAGAGAACGCTGGAGTGTGTTCCTGCAGTTTGTGTGTGATGAGGAGGGATACAGAGGCATGCGTGTGTGGATGTGTATAACAATCAAACTCTACACATTTAACTGTACAAATGCTGATATGACAGACCAGCGCAGCTGTAGAACAGTTAGGGGCGTCTGGCTGCGCACACTCTCACAAGAGAGATTATATAAGATGGCACACAATCGCTGTATCACAAACACTACACGCACAAACTGCAGATCATCTTGAGATGATTCCAGAAGACAGTATAAGTTCAAAGGGACTTGAACTTTGACCCTAAATGTTGATTTGGCAAGATTAGAAATCTTTACATAACAGTTCTTGTATGATAACCCTTTATAACTGGCTTTAATAACTGTCTGCATGTGACAGATGATATTAGACTGGTTAATGATTGATCATGCAGACTTTAATAGTGTTTTCATTTGTATTCATCAGTGGTATTTGTTTCTGTCTGGTCTGACACTGGTTTTACATGGAGCTGCTCGATTATGACAAAAATCATAATCACAATTTCATTGAAGAGTGTCTGCCTGCGTCTTATTTCATATACTATGGGTAGTGTTTAGTATGCAAGATAGTATGCATAATATCTTGAGTATGCCAAAATGTGCCTGGATGATGTAGTTATATATGATGTAGTTAGTATAGCTTCTTTTTATTACTAGCTTGATGTGTATCTAATCATTATTAACTGTATCTTAACTGTTGCTTCTCAGCAGCCAATACCAGCAGAAGAGGGTGGAGCTTAGCTGTCTCTGCCAAATGGCTCCACCTCCGATCAACCCTGTCACTCACGCGTGGTTATAAGACCTCACAAGCTGACAGGTTTCCTTCATGCTGATTTGCTTGGCTAGGCTAACACCCACTTCATGCAATGAAAACCAAACCTCGCTTTAGCAAAGCTGCAGGTAAACTTAGATGAGAGCATTTCTCAGCCTCGTGAGGTGTTTCTCAAACACGCTCCGGTCTTTTATTCTTTATCAGACTTGGCACGCCGGGCTGCTCACAGCCTGCACAAGAGTTTGTGCGCTGCGCAGCTGTCCACATAAATAAACCCTGTTTTACAGCCCAGCCCGGATGAACAGAGGAACTCTTGTTTTTAACAGCAGAGGGTGCAAACGGGGGCAAACGTCAGCTGTAGTCAACCTATCCTGTCAGTGTTTGAATTGATTCAACCGAGCCGTTCAGCATCATATCTCAGAGCAGACATCCGTACTTCAGAGACGCAATGTGTGTGTCTTAACCAGTCAAATATTATCTTATGTTAAGCTGAAATTCAAAGTGTTTGTGGCTTTTCCTTCTTCTCTGTTGATGTTCTATGACAGAATGACCTTTAGCAGCTCTTTCTCTTCCAGAAAAACACATCATACACGTGTTGTCGCTTTGCTGCAGGTTCAGTGATTACTACCAAACTGTGGTAGTATTTTAGCACCGTGTTCCCTTCACTACAGCTGAGGAATTTCTGAACACTGTCCGGTTTCCACTGTTAACTCATGTGATTTATTCCTATGTAGCAGTTTTATTCGTTTAACTGCTTGTGTTATTTGGCTGTAGCAGGAAACAAAAGCTTGTTTTTGATTTGATAAGTTTCCTCTTGCAGATGCTTTCTGGTTCTGAGCTTGTTTGAGAGAGGAGGAAGAATAAACAAATGTTTGTAGAGTATCTGTGGACAGTGTAGAAGCTAATAAGAGTCTTTCCCTCTGTCTCTCTCTCTCTCTGTTTCTCATGAAAAGTCTCATGTTCGCAGAACTCTGAAAGGAACATCAGAGAACATGATCTGTGTTTCAGGGAAACACGACTCTCGAGTTGATTTCAGTGCAGTTTGACATTAGTATGTTTAGCATCACGGCACAGTTCTGTTCATGCAGCGCAGCCTCACAATTTGGCCAAAGGAAGGTGGAAGAGGGACACATAAATGATGCTGCGTAACCTTTGCAACAGCCTTTATAGTATGACACTACAATGATGTTGTATAGTTATACATAGGTACTTCACTAGACTAATAGAGGAATAGAGCAATCTCTTGTTCTCTCTGTTTCTCTCTCTCTCTTTCTCTCTCTTTCTCTCTGTGCCTCTGTTCTTTGCCATTATCCTCCTTTTCCCTGTGGATGTATTTGGCTGTGATTAAATTAAAAGTTGTAATATGTCACTTTTTCTCTTTAATTGAGATACTCTGGGCTGTCAGATGTGATTACACTATCAGTAATTTCTGCATTAGTTCTGTGTGTCAGAAACTCGACTTTCTGCTTGTCAGATGTGGCTTTGCATGCGATATCTCGCAGCTTTGGTAACGGCAGTAAATCACGTACAGATTTCAACATGCAGAAAATTCTCAGTCTTTATCATCCGTCTCACCAGGCGAAACACAACTGCCCCCCCCACACACTCCTCCACCCCCCTCCCTCTGGCTCCCCCTGCCTGGGAAAACCTCCGGGAAAAGTCGTCTATTTACATAACAGTCTTTAGTTCCATTGTGGGCGGGCCTAAAGGAGAGCGGCAGCCGCCACTGGTTGGCTCGGCCACTGGTTGGCTCTCACATCCACATATATATAAATAAATACATTGATTAAATATGATTTTAATGGACAGATGAAAGCCATTAGTCTGTTAATAAGAGATCAGGGGATTTATTTTGTTATGTATTGTTGTTTTTTTGCAAGCATTGTAATAGGTTATGCTGTTTTATTTGACTAAATGCAATATTTTAATTCTCATACTTCCTCCTAATGTTAATAAGATGTTATGTTACAATATCTTTCATTGCATTGTTTGGTTAGATTGAACATTAGTAATGGTGAATGGTGCAAGTAATTAGTTTGTTATATGTTAATGTTAATGTAATGTTATATGTTAATGTAATATGTTAATGTGTTGTAACCAGTTTCTGCCCTGTTTTTAACATCCTCCACTTCACATGCCCACAATTCAAGCACACGCCCTCTTTTCATAAACCCGCCCTCCAAAATCATTCAGCCAACCGAATGTCAATATTCCAAAACTTTCCGACCAAGTCCGATACGTGTTATACTAAATAAATAAAAAAAATGCATCTTTAATAGTTTAAAATAATATTGGTCTGTAGCTGTATTTGTCCTTTGTGCACACAGACAGGTGTGTTGAAGTAGACTGGATCTAAACATGGATTGGAGACTCTGGTGTACACTTTACCATCACCAGCAAACTGCATGCGTGCAGGTTTGCGAATTTGGGATTCTTAGTTCAGGTATATACAGTAGCAGACTAATGTTTCCATAGAGATGGAGAGATTCTGTAGGGGACAGGTTGCCCGATTGGCATAAGATGGGTGGGGAGGGTATAGTGGTGGGGGTATAGAGGGCATAGTGATGCCGGCTAAGGTGGGGGGGTCAGGAGGTCACGGTCGGGGTCAGTGATGGTGCATGTTGTTTTGATTTTGTTTTTCAGAGAAGGCGGGGCTTACAACAGGTCATTCAAAATCCAGATGTCTATATCCATGTTTCCTTCAAGCATTTTGACAAGGTGCAATTTAAGACTCTGTCTCACCCTTGCCACAACACGCGTGTATTTACCTTACCCAGTAGTGTCTTCTACTGTATTAATCAGAACGACAAAGCGTGAAATTGCTGCGATCAATTCTTACACTCTTTAGTGAGCTGCACTGACACACTTTAAAAGACTTTTAATGCACTTTCATGTCTCCATTAAAACTGATAATGTGGTGATGTTGGCCTCAAGGGTGGATCACCTCCGACGGGCTGCCTGTGTGTTCAGACGTGTGTAGGCTTGCTGGAGACTTCATCTGATGTTGTGTGTGTGTGTGTGTGTGTGTGTGTGTGTGGTCTGCTGAACATTACAAGTGCTCACTTCACTGTTTCGAGTTTTTAAAAGTGTTTGGAGAGACCCGATGCAGTTCGCCAAATTGAAACACAGTTCCGATCTCTGTCAGTAATCAGGTGTTGATTGTGTGTGTGAGACTGAGATTTGGGATGTGTTTGTGACCCGCATCTCTCAGAGGGGTCGTTAAAAATGTGGGTGAACAGGTCAAAGGTCACAGGGGGAAAGGGAGAAGGAACAAGTGTTTGGTCAGTGTAGCACTGTGTCCAGACCCTGTGCGTCAGTGTGAGTGTTATATAGAAGAGATGAATCAGGTTTCACCACCACCCCCTGTGTCAGAGTTCACACGCTTAATCTAGACTCCATCCCTAGACTCCATTTTGTCTTGTTTATATTTTTACATTATTAGTAGTGCTCATAAGGTTATTGAGTTATATTTTATTTTTACCTTTTTCATTTTATAACTCGAAACATGTGTTGTTACTTTTCCATGTGAACAGAGTTACCATTTTTACTCTCCTACCAAACCTCTAGCAACACCCTAGCAACCACACAGCTCTGCCCTGGAAACCAGTCAAAATCCATCATCATGAGTTTTACATGAACAAACACCTCATTTTCCTTATAAAATGTGTAGGACTGTTTATATATTTTTCTGTATTTCTCTTACAGTAAATTGCATGCTTTAATCATTCTGTGACAGTAATTATAGTTCACACCCAAAATTTGTCAAAATCATTTTAAAAATCATAATTGGGGTGAATCATTTGTTAGAGTAAATATTTACTTCTTGAATCCAGACAGAGATCTTGCAGTCCAGACTTAAACTCCTCATCTGGTTCTCATCTCACAGACCACATTCCTGTTTTCATCTCAGAGAGAAAGCAGGAGACTGTTTAAACTGAGGAATATTAGAGGAACTCCGGGCATATGGCAGGCAGGAAGCCCGCAGCATGAATCCCCATCTTTACCCTGATCATGTTTGATTCAGTAACAACACAAAGCTTTTGTTGTGCATGAGAGAAGAGCTCCAGATGAAGGTGCTTTGAAATGAATGTGCACACAGGAGAATCAGTCAGTATAAAATGGTCAGTGTTACAGTTTAATGTGGACTCTTTAAAACCTGCACCAAAATCTTACATCACTGTCTGACTCATTTTTATCGGTTTATCTGTGTTTGTTAGAAAGGAAATGAAAAAACAATATATATATATATATATATATTATATAAAGAAACATGCATGCATACATACATACAGGTTGTCAGTTTTTTGCTGCTCATACGTGCAGCACTGCACTGTATGAGTTATTCTTACAGTACACAACATGCTGCTCACCTGCTTTTGCACTTTTATTTTCACAGAAATAAAACTGTTTCTGTTTGAAGGAAATGAAACGTGTCAGAGCTGCAGGAACTGAATTTCATGGTGCGGTTTATGAACTGAAAGTTAACAGTGTGTGAATTTTAAATCTGGATGTTAGTTTTACTGTTTTCTTGAGTTTTATGTTTGCGTTTGTCACACAGACCGTATGTTGACCCACTGCTTGTCTTCTATCATAAGACACTGTACTTTATTTTATGCTGTATAACTGTTTATTATTGTTATACAGTGTGTGGGTGGAAACTCATTTTGTTAAAAGACTGATTAAAAGTTTATTTAATGCAAGTGTAATTAAAGCTTTTAATTACATGACAATAAATGTAAAAACATCTTATTTCATGATGTCATTTGATGGTTTTGTGAGAGTGGTTGTTTGTTGTTTGCTGTATGGCTGTGATGTGATGTGCTGTCTGTTTGCTCTGAGGAGTTTTCGTTACTGTTGTTGTCAATAAACTTTTAGGCTGTACTCAGGCTGTAGAGCTTTGGACGGCTTCCAAGTGCCATGCAAAGTTTTTAAAAGCTTTACAATAGACCAAACTGCCTGGCAATTTAACATGAACAAAGCTTTGTTTTAGACAATCTCAGAGGTCTGTTCAGTCACCTAGAGTCAGTCAGACTTTACACAACACATAAATCATTTCCCTGATCCAGAACCAGC
Source organism: Botia almorhae (assembly GCA_036877575.1). NCBI lineage: Eukaryota > Metazoa > Chordata > Actinopteri > Cypriniformes > Botiidae > Botia > Botia almorhae. Next base: position 45,470 of record JAZGTJ010001823.1, read on the forward strand.
TGAAAGGTGTGTTCACCTCCGTCCAGAAGCATGGAGAACGAGAGCACACACATCCCTTACGAATGCACTCCTGCTTCACTAAAAGACGGAGGCGCTCAAAGGCAGTTTAGTGCCCACTCAATGCCCCTATTGTGGCCAGGTCGGGTCGGTTCTAGAAACTGACCTTACAATAGAGGGACACACAAAGAACAGCCTGTACAGAATGAAGCCTCAAAACGCTTGGCCAATGCATGCAAATACACAGCGATCACCACACACCCTCAAAAGAGCACATGTCTCTGGCCAGGGGTCTCGACTCTTTATTTAGTCTGTTTTTGAAGTTTCTGTTTCCAGTTATTGTGTTAGTAATGGTGCTTTTGACACACTTCTTGTATTTGTCATTAGCAGTGTTTGATAAGGCAGGTATCACAACACTGTTTGTGCTGTTGTTGAGAGAGTGTGTTAACTAACACACTGTGTTTGTGTAGTGATTGTTTCTTACATTTGGAGAGTAATGGGATGAACTGTACTGGACACTCAGGTTCACACACCCCAGTGACCCAGCGAAAACATGGTTTTCAAAACCATGAAAACAGACATAAAGGTTGGTTATGTAAATTTACATTCCTTCATACAAACGAGAAAACATTTAACATTTTGAAATGTGGCTGAAGGGAAATATTTGAGAAGAGAAATAAATGGAGGTCTTGGTGATGATACTTCAGGGGCAAAACAATGATGACATATTGTAAATACTTCACAATTTTACCATGTGTGTGTTAAAGTGAATAATGTACATTTTAATTAAATGTTGTTTTTTATTTAAAGTGTCAAATATCTCAGTTGGGTTTTTAATTTCCCTCTTGTTTTGTATTTCCTGGACCTCACCTTATCAGCACATGGATTCAGAACAGTGACGGACATTATCCCAACCTCACAGAAAGACGGTTGCTATGACAACCCCTCTAGCAGGTGTTTATGACGATGAGATGGTCTGTAATTACCTGAGTCTGACTGCAGAAATCTTGAATAAACTTCTGTGCTTCACACAACACAAGTGTGTGTACCCTCACTAAAATGAGCTGTGATGCTTGAGAACCCGCAGGTTAACAATAAAGTTACTTTTATGTTCTTAAGTGTGCATAAGACATCAGTGATGATTCGAGGAGATTGTGTCATTTAATTCTGATGTATTTTATTGTTGTGTCCAGTTGTTTACTTACTTGTGTCAGATTTAACGGACTCAGTGGTTTGTTTGGGCTGGGCTCTTGCGACACAGTTATTTTGTATTTACATCAGTGATTCCTGTTTCTTGAGAAGTTCTCTTGGCTCTGTGTAGACTGTGTTGACCGTCTGCAGTGTCTGAGGACAGAGCGAGTATGTCATGGGTGTCACACCAGTTTCTCTGAGAATGTTTACAGTTGTTGAGTCACCGGTCTGATCGGATGAGTTTTATTTAGTTGTTTCTTTATTTTGTACATAAATGTGTGTAAGGTATGTGTCTCCATGCAAAACATCATGACATCTGTATTGTTGAGAACTGTCCCTGGTCTACCAAGCACAAATGATGATTTGTGTGTGTGTGTGTGTGTGTGTGTGTGTGTGATGTTTGGAATCCACGTGGAGTGAATCATGCAGAGGAAGAAAAATAAAAGACGTCAGATCAAGTGATCTGTGTCCTGTTGAAGGGCTGGAACAGGCCCGTCTCTGTAGCTCCACACAGCTGAGAAGAACAACCTCTTTTTTCTGCCCTGTTCCCTGCTGCTCACACACACACACACACACACACACACTGTAGAGGCTCTGTGCTCATGGCCAGCATCTTTGAGCTGTTGTTTGCTTTGTGGGAATCAAGCAGGTGTGGATGGACCAAAGTGAATTTATTTGCTAGTCGACCTCATGTAGCGTCACACCTCCTGAACTTTCTCCTTTAGCTTTACCTCACACCCTTCTTATTATCATATTATAAAGGAATACTTTATCCAAATATGACAATTCTGTCACATTTACTCACCCTCATGTTGTTTAAATTCAGACTTTTATGGAACGCTAAAGACGTGCTGGTGTTCACAAGCCTGAAGTTCTAGGTGTTCGGAACAACATGAAAATGAGTAAATGATGAGCATAACAAACCAATTGCAGTCACTTATCTGACACTGTTTTGTGTGCTGTGTGTTTTTCAGGCCCTGCAGAAGTTGGCGAGTCAGTATCTGAAGAGAGATTGGCCTGGAATCAAAGCAGACGACCAGAGAACCGACTACAGGTGAAATTTCCTTCATGTTTTTCAGTGACACGTGACACTGGTTCGCCATGCACACAAAATCTGACAGTTATGACCCATTTTGTCAGTTATGACCCGTTCTGTCAGTTCTGACCCGTTCTGTCAGTTCTGACCCGTTCTGTCAGTTTAATATGTGTTTCATAGACTTTAAGGTAGGGGAGGCAATTTCAGCAAGCTAGCAATAGCAAGCTAGCTTTGAAAGCATAAGATCCCGCCCTCCCTTTAGAGCTCTGAAAAGCCTTCCAGTTAATTTACTGTCTGATCCTTTGTGAGGTAATAATAAGAAAATATGGCTGTACACAATATCAGCTTTACTTTGCCATCATCCAAAACAACAGCAGAGAATTTAGAGGGAAAAAGTGCTTCATACTGTTAAGCAGTTCCATGTTTCTTTTTGGTTATGTTAGTTTATTACTGCTTATTAATATATTGAGGTGCAAATGATCAGAAACGTATTTTGGTAAACTCATATGAAATAGTTTTTGTGCTGTAGGAATGTTTATGGAGTTTGGAGAGCGTATCTGGAAGGCACCATGCAGGTGACGCAGTCTCGTCTCGATGTCTGCGAGAACTACAGGAACGAGATTTCGGACCCTGCCAAAACCGTTCGTTTCTACAAAGAGCAGCAGCTGAAAAAGGTGAGCGAGTTCTCCGTGTGAAGTCGTGTTGTGTGTTCTGCTGTAGAACTTACTAACAGCTATCTGTCTCTGTGCTGTCCCTCCGGCTGCATGCAGTGCATTGAACAGCTGGCTGGAATCCAGGCAGAACTCCAGGACTCAGTGAAGGATCTGACCAAATCCAAAAAAAAATACTTCCAGTTGGAGCAGGTGGCCCAGGCCGTGCGGGAAAAGGCCGACATTGAGTCCAGGTAAGTTCCTGTCTGACTGCAGGTGACGATCAGGTGTTACATCACTATAAACATGTTTACAACTGCAGGTCGTATTTTTTTCTGTTTGAAACATAAACTGCACGTCACTTTACAAACTTTTCTTTACGTATGTTAAAGTGAAATGAAGCCAAACTGATGTTTCCCAGAAAATCAGCTCAAATGTTAAACCATCATTATAAACTTACCATTGTGAATCTGGGTAAGGCAGAGAGATTGAACACTGATCCGTCATGTACTTAACTGTTAAAGCAAGACTGGATGTGATCTTTAATCTGCCAAATTATACACAAATTCTGCTGGCAGTCATGTGACACAATGACAAATGTCATTTTGCACATGTCAGAGTGTTGCACTGGTCTGGGGTTGTGTCCAGAGCAGAGATGTTTGGGACAGAGTCATGAACTTGTATGTGTCTACAGTCTTGGCAGAGGCAGGCTGTATAAAAGATGCTGCTTTGTGGAGATGCCTTCATTAAAAATACAGCTGATTGGCTGATTTGTAAGTCCCCTGCAGAGAACAGCCCATTGTGTTTAAAGCTGTTTATTACCTTGATGATAAATGTGTTAAACATTCAACACATCTCTCCATCTTCAAGAGCCATTTGTACCCACATTACAATTGCCATTTCAAAGCCTCTGGCAGAACAGGATTAGACGGCGAGACAGAAGATGAGTCTGAGTGTTCGCCAGAATGACTATTGATTCAGCTATTGACACAGCTCTGCTTAGCATGACGGCCAGTGAAGTGAGATTAGAATTAGTTGTTATTCTTAGCAGGAAGATTCCAGCTAACAATTTTAAATTGTAAGTACATTTTCCTAATATTTC
>JAZGTJ010001824.1:0-49412 GCA_036877575.1 Botia almorhae
ATGTAATCGGGACCGTCCACTGGAGCCATTTGGTTCACACCTTTACAGACCAACTGCAGGAAGCATGATCCATCTTGGGTGTGGATCATTTGATTGTATCATCATTTGGTTCACAATGCAATGGTTCACACCTTTACAGACCAACTGTTGAATTCTGGGGCACAGTTACAATGGAACACATCAGATGTTGATTTCGTCTAGGGAACTGTAATCCTTCAAAACCTTTTAAGTGTATAAACTGGACTGTCCAGATGGCACCCTACTGCAGTACAGAACATGAGAAGGCAAATTGGAGAATGATGTTACTGCTCAGGAGCAAATAAGATTATTTCTCAGCATCCTTCAGGCCCAATGCTGTGTGCTTTGCTGAAAAATGTCAAATGTCAGCCAATTTTATTAGTGATCTAATTCACCCATCAATACCCTGCCTTTACATCCCTCCAGCAGCCTCTAATAGAGGGAGGGTTTGCCTCCTCTGGAATGGTGTGGGCTGAACGAGGGCCATTTCATTGGTTTAAAGCCTCAGCTGACAGTCGAGGCGTAGTTCTGAAAGGGCTACTTAAGGCTTGCATTGACGTCCACACTGAATGCAGTGTAGCCTTTAATGGCCTGAGCTGTGAGTTTAATTGTGGCTGTTATGATTCAGTCGCGTACAGACTATAAACCTTTCCAATACTCTTAGCAGAAAATAATCCAGTTGTTCAATATCCTGCTCTTCCCACGCTGCATGCTACTTCCTGTTCTTATATAACACTCCCACCTGATCCAGACCCGCAGTGCTGTTAGGGGCCCTTAAAACATACCTTAGACCCCACATACTTCATGTAAGCATGCTTTTCTAAATCAGTCTTTGTGCCTTTTCATTGCAGTGCCTTTATCTGTCTACTTAAAACAAAATGAAAACAGAAGAGATTTCATGTGGTTCTTTGTGTGGAATCAGTTGGAGCTGATATTAGTACAGGACAAGCTGTGTGCTTTAATCATTCAGAATCGAAGGTTAAGAATCAAAGGTTGTTTTTTGTTGCATTGTTGTGAAGTGTTGTGTTTCGAACACGATGGCCTCCATCCCACTTGGCCTGAGCTGTATTTTCCTCCATGTGCTAAACGGAAAAGTTGGTGTCGGTGGTGACGTATCTTCATCAGCTGTTTTTAGGGACTCACATGCTGCGTCGCTCGTTCAGTCAGGCTACCATAAATACATTTGTTTGTGCAATACAGAGATCTGTATTGTCTGTTAACAGACTTTCTAAATGCAGATCCTCTTTCTGTATTATCTACATCCTGTGCGCCTTCTGAATGAGGTAGAGCTTCATTTATCTTGTGTGTTTACATTGTTACTGTCACATTCAGTATGGCCCAAAACATCCTCTACAAAAGTATGTGTATGAAAAACTGTTCTAGCTTCAAGCTGGAACTTTGTGCCGTTGTATTCTGAAGTGTGAAGAACTCCAATAATTATATAAAAGCAGTCATTTTCCTCCTTATGGTTACAAAATTTGTCTCAATGTTTGTGGCTTTCATGTTGATTTATTTGCAAATATGCCACTTTGATTAAGTTACAGCACAGTAAACCCAGTGGGTACTTGTTTGATTGCTTCTCAGATGAAATGAATGAAATAACTTCAGCTTGTACAAAAAGATAGAGCTGTTACAGGATAATGTGACCTTTATCCAACATAATATATTACCCTTGATGGCTCTGGGGAATAATGATGGTGCTTCGTTATGCGCCCAATTACGCTACTGTGGACTGTTTACAATCCACTCTCATTAAAGATGTTGTAAGGATTGCTTTTTCTGTAGCCTGCTAGAGGTGTCTAGTTAAAGCTCGGCTGTGAGAGGAGGCCCTTAGATCCCACTATGGCACATTGAGCATATGCGACACAGCTTCGATAATGACCTCATCTCACACAATGAAGTGTGAATGGAAGCTAGCTGCGATTAATGCTAACATCAATGCTAGTTCACAGGTGTGTGCACACTTAGGCACATGCACACAGAGATGTTGGAGCGTTATTGAGTTTTCCTGAATGGGGATCTGTGCCGATGGAGCTGGAGATATCTCCACAGCACAGTCGTTTTAATTACAGCCTTCCAGTGAGGGCTGTGCAGTTTCAGTCAAATGCTATTCAGTGCTGTTCCATGTGCAGACTGGAGACCTGCTGTAATAACAGGGTGTTGATCCGTCTTTCGAATACTGGTCTACTAGTGTTCTGCCTTTAACAAAGGGTGAAGTGCTGTTCAGATGTTCTGAGATGTTTTCATGTCGCAACACAACGTGCAAAAACATTGCAAATTTGAGAGCTTAAGATATAAGTGACATACAGAGAAAGTGTGTACGAAAAGATAAGGGGAGGGGGGACTCATGGAATAAGAGGAACGGGTAGGGTTTGGAAGCAGAGTGGGAGGAGCTGGGCTTGTTTATGAGTCACTTATGCATGACGCAGTTGTATACGGAAGCCTTTTCTCTCTGTATCAAAACAAAACTGTTATAGCACACTGTGTCCCAATGGAAGACAGATTGACTTGTTGTGCTCAGTTTTCTGAGAAGGAGGGGGTGATGAATTCAAATGTAGACAGTGAAAGTAAGCCATGAGTGGGGGTGTGGGGAAAAAAAGAAGACGAAACAAAACCAGCAAAGGAACTTTTGGAACCTGCTATCATTTTTCTTGAATGGTGCCTGTTGGATCACATTGCTGCCTTGCTTTTCAATAACACCTGTTCGGGACAGTGCAATGCAACTCTACATTTTTAAAGGGGTGATCAACAAGTTGACTCATCTGTCTTAGGGAAACCCTGAATAATTAGGCTAGTTTTGTGGTCACCAGAACCCAGTGTTTTTTGGGGGGAACATTGACACGGGATGCTTGTGTTCAGTTTTTCATGCAAAACTGAAAAACAGCGCAAGCTACATGACGGCCAAAGATGTGCAAACTGTGTAATAACTAAACATACACATAGTATGCTTTCAGAATGCTAATTAAAGCAAATTACATGTAAATCATTATCAGTTGTTGGATGCTAGTCAGCTTACTTAAGTATTATGAGCCATAATTAACACATAATGCTTTCGCAATGAAGAATAATATGTAGCACAATAAATGCATTAATGCGTATTACAGTTTAGTACTGTTTAAAAACAAGTTTGTATTTTATTTCTTTTTAAAAGCTGCCCTACACAACAAAGCGTAGGTTGTTTGTGTATTTACCTGCTGTACGTGGGCCGTATAAACATGATAATTTGCTTATTTGTCTCTTTAGGCCTGGCTCTCTTACATCAGTAAGGTTCACGGCCTCGCCGTTAACAGTGTGATTCGTTGTTGTTTTACACTACCTGTTCATGTTGATAACTGTTCTCCTCACAGTGTTAGCTCAAGGGATTTTGCCTGAGATATACTGTGACAATTGCCATTATGTTTGTTTCCACACAGTGAACGACACTGTGAACCGGCATAGCTTTCTCCTGACAGCATTTGGATGTTGTGTTCCCTCTTCTTGTGCTGTGAACAGGTCTGAATTTCTGAGAACACATCAGTTCTTTTCAATTGGTCACACGTTTCTCAAACATTCCTAGAATTTGAACTCGTCTTGGCAGACTGCCACTGTAATCTAACACTGTGGTAGTGATGCAATAGTTTGACTGTCTGGCTAACACGTTCGGTGTTTTTGACTCAAGTCATGCTTGTATTTTACAATGTTTTGGAGTCCGTGTTAGCTCTGGAGTTATGACTGGAATGCTGAATTTAGGTAATGAAAAACACCTTTCACATTCTCCTCAATTCTTCCATTGTACCAAATATGCTAGCTAGCTCTAAGACCGTTTCTTGTACCAGAATACTACACAACCCGACTTAAATTAAGTTGCTCTGGTATACAAGCTGTGAGTCCAAAGTTCAGTGTTTGGTAACTGACCTATTACTTATCTACAAGTGTTGACATATCAGATAATGGATATTGGCATTGCTTTGGCACTGCTTTTAGTCATAATACATGTTGGTAGGCAAGAGCCCAAGTGAAATCTAGTCTCTTGCCAAGAAATGAGGAAAAAACTGGCAGGAGGAGATCAGGGCAGCACTTGTGATTTTGGACAGCATGTGGTTCTGGACCTATAGCTGTTTGTTTTTCTGGACCACATTTGGTCATTCAGTTCCTGTTATGACACGCCTCTCATCAAATGGCTGATGGCTGCATATCACACTCGGTTCCAGTTGGTGTAAACAGAGTCACAGATCATGAGGTCAAGAAATGGTTGATAAAATATGAAGCTGATGCGATTACGAAGTCATTGACGTCCTTGTGCCGATCGACCCCTCTCCCTGCTCTATTTCCCTCCTCCCTCCATCCCCCACCCCCCACCACTGCCAGTTCAAATCAGCCCATTATGTAATCGAACTGGGCAGGCAACTAGTGACAGTGCCCCTTGTAGCCCCTAGGCTGCATGGATCACAAATCCCATAAACGGATTCAAACCGGAGTTGGGAATGTGGGCTAGACTGGATCCAGATTGGGCAGATAAAGTAATAACGATCAAGCAGGCTCTGAGCATTGCTTACAGGAAAGAAAAAAGTTGCCCTGCTGAAAAGATCGCCATAGTTGGTCATCAGCACATGTTGTGTTCTGGATGTAGTTCCCCAACATAGGATGTTGGTGTTTCCAGTAATGTCTTATGTACAGGGTGGGTGAAAAGTAACTAGGCATTAAAATTGGCTATAGAACCTGTAGTATCACTGGAGTTATGATGAAGACAGTGTCTAAATAGATGACCACGTCGATAGTACAGACATCGGCCATGAGAGGTTCTCAGCAATATCCCAAACGACTTCAGTCAGAAGACTGTACGTTCCATTCCCGGCTGTTTGGGAAAACTGGTTGACGCCACTGGTGCTTATGTTGACATTTAAAGATTTGCTTTCATTTTCCTATGTAATAAAGTACATGTACAATTTGTTTCAATAAATTTGTATTAAAAATATGGACTTCATTACCAATTTTTAATGCCTAGTTACGTTTCACCCACCCTGTAGGCTATCTAGTCAGACAGGAGCAGGACTAGTCCCACCAAAATGAAGTGCCAGCCTTGGAATAAAAAAATTTAAAAAAGCTGTGAAAACTTTTCAGCTTTTTCTCAGCAAAATTGGGAAAACCCTGAAAAGGAAGTTTAGACCTCATCTTTTGTAGGTGAGACAATGAGATACACTAGGGAGAAACAAGAGACGATGTTGGTAGCTGTGGTGTTGACCACTATGACAAACTCTTCCCTTCCCACACACTCTTTACAGAAGCAAACGTGCTGTATGTAAAAGGCCGCACTTACATTTTTAATGGACTGCTCCATTACAACTCCATTAATGGGCAGCCTGCATGAATTTACCGCAAGCTATGATAGATCATAAACAAAACTCTGAAATCTGATGGAGGAGCAAACGTGGAAGTTCTATACGGTGGCGTCTTGTTTACTGCAACAGCCTAGTTCCCTACAAAATCTCCTGCAAGGGTGTTGGTTTTTATTTTTATTCCCCCAGTATTAATACAGCAGCCTCTGTAGCTGTTATGTAGCTTAGTTTGTCCAAACTGTGTCCTAAACTTGAGGAATGCTTGTAATTTAAATTAAGAGTGAAATTCATATCATCAAAATGCTAAAATGTTTTCTTTCTTTCAGGAAACACCAAATTCCGTGTTCCTGGTTATGGAGGTAAGCAGGCAGCCAATGTCTGTATGAGTATTCTCTCTCTCTCTCTTTCTCTCTATCTTTTGTTCTCACTTTCTCCACATGGTCTTGTTTCTAGAAGTCACAAGGCCATGGTGTGGCTAACGTTTCACCGCTATGCATTCTAGTATTGCTCAACACTGCAGTGACTGAAGGAGAAACACCTCAGGGGCACCAAACTAAGAATATCCATTCAGGGAAAGCTGTTCTCAGAAACAATTTCAAGAGCTTTTAGATCCACTGTCTTTAGACTGTAACAGATGTCCAACACATCATCTGATAAAATAACAAGCTGGCTTTCTGAGTATTGTTTATAGGAACCAGAGAATTGGTGAAACCTGAGAGGGTGTTTTGCTGGTGTAGAGTTTGGCTCAAAGAGGTTTACTTTTTAAACAGTAAAGAAAAACGCTAAATTTAAACACAGTCATTACATGATTAATGACACAGTAAGGCGTTTGTTCACGCACAAGTTCCTGAAATGCTTTGAAGTGCCATCAGAATTATTTCCCTCCTATTGTTAAAAAAATCAGGCAATTTTACAATTGTGGTGTGAAAGTGATGGGAATTAATCATGTATTTAAGTCGTAGAAATTTCTTTCTTGCATTTATATTTTTGTAGTTATTCTATGTTCTAAAATATTTAGTTGGCTAGATAGATGCCAACATGATAACATTCTGTCCATTCAAGATAACTGCCTTCAAATGTTGTTAGTCTAACTGGACATGTACATTGTACGTTTAATATAGTTGTTGATATTTTTCCAGGAAATAGAAATCTGCCCAGAAAGGTCTTTAAACTGTCTTTTAAAAAAGCTTATTTCGGCATTTGCAAATAGCTGAAAAGATCATGGATGGCTTGGAAATTCATTCATCAAAAGTCGTGGAACCCTGAAATATTTACTTATAAATATTTAATTATTTATTTGTTCTTGACTTGTCAACTGGGCAGGTTTGAATGGCTAACAAATGAACAGAATCCACCCTGTTTTGTAGCGTGTATCACCATGATGCAAAATAATTTTTCGCTAGGCATCAGTGGTATGGATATCCTGAAACTCATAAAGATTAAGCTTTAAAGCCTGTGTAGTTTTTTATTGTTCTGTATTGATTTAAAGTAAAATTTTATTTTCTCTGTTTGTTTTCTCTTTAAGTACTGCAATGGCGGAGACCTGGCAGACTATTTACAAGGTACGCAGTTTTAACGTAAACGAATATTCAATATTTTAAAGGAAAACTTCACCCCAGAATGAAAATTCTCTCATAATTTACTCATCCTTGTGCCATCCTGGATGTTTATGACTTTCTTTCTTCAGCCGAACACAATCAGAGTTACGTTAAATAATACCCCAGCACTTGCCAGCAGTGATGGCAGTGATCAGGGTACAGTGTCCAAAAACCACATCCTTCCATCATAAAAGTAACCCACATATGAGTCCACTGGGTAATGCATGTCTTCTGAAGTGACAGACATGCATTAACCTCATTGTTAACCTCATTATTGAGAGTTTAAACACTTGAAGATAGAGCCATTGAGTTGAATCTAGTTAATGTGATGTACCAGAGTACCAGAGCTAAATTATCTGTCCAAAGGTCTCAGTTTCACTGTGCCTCTAACACTCTCAGAAAGACACTGTTTTTTCTGTTATCTTATATATTTTCAGCTCACTGCAGGTTGCCCAAATACTCATAGTTTAATGTATAATGTTCCCAATGAGCGAATGTGATTGGTGTATAAACCATGTTCTCATTGTGTGAGTGACTCAGAGGGCATAATAAAGATGACTCAGGTGTCATTTACTTTGTGTGTATAATAGAGGACCGGTGAGTTGGCTGGACTGTTATTCCTTGTTATGTTCTAACTGAGAGTGTTATCTCAGTGTAACAGGTCTGTGCAGGGGAACGCTCCCACATCAAATGACACAGTACAGCGTGTCTTGGACTCTTGTCCACCCCCCACCACTTAATTATGCAACTGTTCTTCAGTTACACAACATCATGACTACCCCAAGCAACAGTGGTTTGGGATTCCTGTGAATCCTGAGATTTATTGTGATCATAATTGCTTTGTTTACAGAGCAGATTGGGTGATGGGAATCCTCTTAACAGCTCAGTGGATTAGACCAAATTTTAAACAGGGCCCTGAATCACAACATATAATGCCCATGAGAAGCTTCTGGTTTTGCTATTCACTCTAGTCAGGGGGTAAAAGAAGACCACTTTGATGGTCTTAAATTGTTTAAGTGTAGTGTACAGTACATTCAAATAGATAGTAAGTCCAAAAATGAAACCTGTGAAACCTTATTACATCTATATGACGTTTTTTTATTGTTATTGTAAATAAGGTTCTATAGAGTGAGTTAATGGATTTATAGACGTGTTGCTCAGCATTGCTGTGTCTTCGCATTTTCAGCCAAGGGCACGCTGAGAGAGGACACACTGAGGGTCTTTCTTCAGCAGATTGCAGCGGCCATGCGCATCCTCAACAGCAAGGGGATCATTCACAGAGACCTCAAACCTCAGAACATTCTGCTGTCCTACGCAGGACGCAAGAAGTCCGGCATCAACGGCATACGAATCAAGATCGGTAATAAATGACACAGCACTTTGTTCAACGTACAGTATTGTTGATAATATTCATATACATTATATATGTGTGTGTGTGTGTCCTCAATGCTCCATTGCTTCATTGTTTTATTCCATTGTTCAGCATGTGTAGAAGTCAAAAGTTCAGACAACATCACGTTGCTATTAATAACCCTGGCGCGCTCTCTGTTCAACAGCTGACTTTGGTTTCGCAAGATATCTCCAAAGCAACATGATGGCTGCCACATTATGTGGATCCCCGATGTACATGGTCAGTAACACAGACTGACTGACGTCTCAGATTTGTGAAATACCGTGGCGATGGAAGACATTGGCAGCATCATGTTCTCTTACTCAAACTCTTACTTACCCCCTTAGGCCCCAGAAGTGATCATGTCCCAGAACTATGACGCCAAAGCTGACCTGTGGAGCATTGGGACTGTCATTTACCAGTGCCTTGTGGGAAAGCCACCATTTCAGGTGAGGTTTAAGTTTTTCCCAATATATAGTGTCTAATTTAGCTCATGTAATTGAAGTTATAGGTTACACAGTGTTTATATTTGAACACGGTTTCTTCTTGTTTGTAACTGTGTTTAATGTATATATTTAACCAGGCAAACAGCCCCCAGGACTTGAGGATGTTCTATGAGAAGAACAAGACTCTGGTGCCAAAGTAAGAATGCCGACTATTGTTGCTTTAGACATGCATCATAACAGGCAAAGTTGTATTTTAATACTAACTGAGGGAAGTATCTTGTTCACAGCATCCCAAGAGAGACGTCTCCCCATCTGGAAGCTCTTCTGCTTGGACTGCTTCAGAGGAACCAAAAGGACCGTATGGATTTTGGTCAGTGGATTTCTGTTGTTGCAGTGCATTGTTGGAAGATTTCATTGTTGCTAACCAACACGAAGCACCTTATTGTTGTGTTTTCTCATTTACTTTAATGCATCTGGCAGATACTTTAATCCAATATTTTATTGCTGTCTGCAGACACTTTCTTCAGTCACCCTTTCATGGAACCAACATCAACTATCAAGAAATGTAAGAAGTTTAAGAAGTAAAGATTTCATAAGATGTTTTTCCAAATGAGGTATGTCTGATCCTAATTTTTTTCTTTTTAACCAGCATGCCCTGTGCCCGTGCCTACATGCCCTGGCTTGGTCTCAGACAGTACGTGCGGCAGCTCTCCATCCTGTCGTTACGTCTCTCCTCCAGTAAGTCATTGCCAAACCTGAATAGTCACACCCCAACAGGTGTGAGCACCACAAACTGAGTCTAGGCATGAGATCACAGCGTGATTATGGCATTGAAGAGGAGTTTAGTAGTACTGACTCAGCTACATGCAATGCAGTGATCATCTCTACCTTTGTCTTACAGTCATTACCAGACATGCAGACTCTCCCAGAGGACGTGCTCTCCTCTCCACCTCTCGGCCCTCCCAACTACCTGCAGCTGTCTAAAGAGTCGGGTGGCAGCACCAGCAGCAAGAACTCCTCCTGTGACACTGACGACTTTGTGCTGGTGCCACATCTCTCTGGAGAACAGTCCCGTGAGTCACACAGCACTAGTTCCTGAACACACTGCTAAGCACACACTGCTAAACATACTCCTACACAGTCCTGACTTTTACTGTTTTAGCTTGCTCTAACACAGTGGTTCCCAACCAGGTGTGTGTAGACCTAATGTATTACTGATGGGTTTGTGTACATAAAATGAAAAGGTTGGGAAAAATTGCATTAACACACATACACAGACTGTATATGAGCAGCTTCTAGAGCTGTTTTTGTTTGTGTGTGTGTTTAAGCGATTAGAGTTGCGCCGACTGAGTCAGCTTTAAGAAATTTACACACCACAAGTTCAAGTGTTGAAGGTGCTGTCACAGTGTGATTTGTTGGTGTAGGTGAGATGGTGAGTGGTTCTCAAAGCTGCCTTCTTTCTTTCTGTTCTCCTCAGATGACCTTCCGATGGGGGCAGTGGGCCGCAGACCATCCAGTGAATTCCTTTTGTGTGGAGGGTGAGTATGACATCGCTAACATAAACACCAAATTACTTTCACACTACCTAGATGCGAGTTACAACGCTCTCAGACTTTCAGATCCTCAAATCGTGCAATGGTTACACAGTCAAGATACGCAAAAGTTAGACAAGGACTTTAGTAAGTTACCCTGTTAACAAGACCAGCTGTGTTTTGGAAGCCAGTCCCCAGAACAGAATGTTAGTCCGCCTGCATCCCCACCAGGCTAATTATATACCTTAATCAGCAAGATTTCCTTGCTCAACTGGCTTCAGCAGAAGAACTACACTGGTTGAAAACACAAGAGTATGCAATCCATAAACCAGCCTGGGCTACCATGGAAACGTGCTGTTTTTCAACATGGCAGTAGGTCAAAGATACACAGTTCATGGTCAAGTCCAGGACATCATAATATGATCTCTGGGTAAACCATCTTGGTCCTTTTTTGTTCGTTTGCATCATGGAATTACAGATCAGCACACTGATTTATGTGTCTTGTTGATGTCATTGGAGATATGTTTTGTTGCTTTCCACTCCCAAACTGTTTAATCATGGAGGTGAAAGGTTTTCAGGGTTTACATCATGGTTGTGTGAGTTTGGGTAGCCATGGGGGTGGGAGTGTGTGTCTGTGTGTCTGTGTTTGTGCTCCGATCCTAAGAATAGACACCCTTCTGCCAATTCTTCTCATGTGCATCTGTGCACGTGTTTAAAACCATTCACATGCCATTTATTTGTGAAGGGACCTCTATTTTTGTCCAGAGGTGCAAGAATGAAACATTGGTCTGCTTTTTAAATGACAGCTTGTCGTAGTTGAATTATGCACGGATCTTATGTATGATCTGTACCGGGACCGACAGGTCTGTGCTGAACAGGAATTGTAGTTTGGGTGTCCGTTACCTACCTCAGACAGCAGCTGTTCCATTGTCGCGTGAGTCAGTGCATGTACAGCCACTTCCTGCTCGTCTGTGGCTTTGTGTTTCCCCTCTTGACAGCAAAACATAGTCCACCTTCACTGTCTCCTCTTTGTCTACTTTGTGTCTTTCACACACAGAAGTTTAGATAAGCGCATATGCACTATACACACACACACACACATATATATATATATATTTGATGTGTACTGTACATGAAATATACACACTTCTAACAAGGTTATTAAAAGTCTTATGTTGGGGTTAAAGAGCTTTTGTGGTAACAAATACTGCATTTTTATGTTTTTCTGGGAAGACAATGTGAGTGGAGCTAATTTGTTTAAATCTTTAACCCTAGTCTGTAAGTATGAGCAGAAGGTGATTGCCTTAGCAAGTTCCAATAATTAATATATTATTCCCCTAAATTTGTCAGACCTTTCTTTTCATTTTAGTACTCATTAAATATGTTGTATTTATTGTGCTGTGCCATGCCGAACTGCTCGGTTAAACAAAGAAACTCGCTTTGTGTGCTGTTGCCGTGCAGCCTGCTTTATGACTCACGTGTAGCCATGGCCCTCCCCCTCTCTCTACCTCATTACATAATCTGAGAGTCTGGACCTTGAAACTATAATTTGCAGCTTTATCCTTTTTAGATCTCCTACCCTTTTATCAGAGCCTCATGTGCGCACCCCTCCCAACATGACCCAGTCATGACGTGTGTGAGAAAACAATTTGTTCCAAGATAGAACAGAGTTAGAACGAGCTGTTTTTTTCTTTGTCTCTGACTGTTGAATGTGGGTGGACCCAACACGTGCTCTTGCCTGAAGGCACCGCCCACATTCCCAATGATCCACCCATTTCCCCTTTCTCCTGTCTGCTGATTGGATAGGGCTTTGTGTTTACATTCTATCTCCTCCCCCTGTGATTCAGCCAGGCCCGGGCAGAAACAGTTTTGCTTACGGTAGTTGACAAAATTTGACCAACTTTCTGCTTTTATTTGTTTGCACTTAACGCTTTGCTTTAGCATTGTTACAAAATGATCTCAAGCTAAATAGGACATCAATCACTGAGGACTTTGTCAGGGTTTTGTAGCAGAGATGGTTCTGGAACAGCATTATGAGTGGATTACAACCTTGTTTTCTGGGTATCACAGGCAGCCTCAGCCATCCGCTGGACAGACCCCAATGGTGTCACCACGAAGTGAGACCACCCCGATACCTGTCCCCACACAAGTTCGAAACTACCAACGCATCAAACAGAATCTCTCCAGTAGCCCAACCACCACTCTCTATGGCTCTCCAAGGTAAGTGGTCCAACACCTGGAGGTCCCTTAATTGCTTTTACTTTATGAGTTTTAAGTTTGCATTATGTGGTATAAAGATCTGGGACATGATTTGTCTAGTCACCGCCTCCAAGTTTTGTGTTGCACTGCTTCTTGTGACTCATTGCTTTCCACATTAGTGTTACATCATTTTCTGAATCCATCTCTGGTAGAGAGATTTACTAAGTGATTTCTATTTAAAACAATCAGTCTTGTGGTGCTTCTTGTGTTATTTATGGTATTGTCTGAGCCAGGTGGCTAGCAAAAAGACTATGACTGCTGCCCCTTTCCCTATTAGTCAGGCCAGCTGTCGGCAGCTACTTGGCCCACTTCACTTGGACTTGCCCTCTGTCTCAAAAAGGGATTAAGCTCTCACCAAAGCCTTGCAGTCACTGTGCCCAGAGCACAGGCTAGTTCACATTATCTCACCCTTTTAGTCAGCTCAGTCAACTGTTAGTTAAGGACTTGCCTCAGTGCCTGCTGATTTGGTTTATGAGTCTTCCTTATCTTCCAGCAGAGCAATGAACTATTTAAAAAATTCCAACAAGTTTTGACATTAGTGATTTTCTCCATTAAGCTACATACTGTTCTGGAAAGTAGTAGATTTAGGACCTTAAATCTCAGGAATTCTTTCCCTAAAATTCACTTTACAGAACACACTCTAGAAATTNCCCCCCATAAAAAATTCATGAACTATTCTTTATGATTACAGGTCAGGTACAGTGCGACGCTCCAACACTAGCCCCATGAGCTTCCCAAAAATGGTTTCCGGGTCCCCTAGCCCTGCAGATATGGTACAAAACGTGGGGAGACGTCTTTCAACAGGCAGTTCCCGACCCTACTCCCCCTCTCCATTAGGTAAGGGTCCACTTTGTAATTCCTTTATTATTGTTGTTATAGGAGAACAATTTAGAAACTCTTTAAAGACTGACATGTTTGGACATGTTCATTTTACGACTTTCCATCTGTTTCTGTGCTCACTTGTTCCCCAGTGGGCACTATTCCTGAACAGCTTGGACACTGCTGTTGCGGACATCCCCAAACCCATGAGGCACGCAGTCGCAGCTCCTCAGGCGGTAAGTTTATGCGTGTGTTTGTATAGAAGATTGACACACAACCCCACAGCGTTACTGTATACTTCTATACTAACAATGCCATTAACAAGCGGTTGCTATAGTTGTTTCCTCCCAGTGGGTCATAGCGTGTCTTCGTTATTCTGGTCACCATGGAGATTACGCTTATAAGAGAACAACTGCTTGTAATGGCTGAGAAATCCAACTGATGAGGAACAATGCCTTCTGTATAAACAATGTGGCCCATGAGCTTTTATGTAAAACCTCATCAAACCAAACCTCCAGTCAAGCGCTTGTTTTTGCACAGTTGTGTCACTGTAAACCCAGTGATCATGTTAGAACAAGATACATAAACTCATTAACCTTCTATTTTTTACTTTGTTCACTGTAGTACTATAGTTTACATCTTGATTGTACTGTATTGCCACCTAGTGGTTGAGTATAACAGGTTGTGCCATAGCAACAGGATATTATAGTAACAGATTTGTGATGGAGTCAGCCTTAATAGTTTAACTGTTCTTTTTGTACAACATTTTTAATTAAAGATAAACACTTTATGTGTTTTAGGTTCCCCTGTGCCCTCCTCTCAACTGCTAGGTGCTCGTCTTCAGAGTGCACCCACACTAACTGACATCTACCAGAACAAACAAAAGCTACATAAGCAGCTGTCTGACCCAGTGTACCCCACTTCATCAGCCTACCCCACTAGCCACTCCCCTCAGCTCAGTCGGCCTGGCAACCTAGGGACCTCCCCGACCAAGCACCTCGGCTCCTCTCCTCGCACATCTGACTGGTTAACCAAGTCTCCTCTGCCCACAATCATTGGCTCTCCCACTAAAGTAAGAAATGTAAATATTAACAGAAGACAGTGTCAGGACCATCTGACAGATTTGTTTATAATTTTCTCCCAATTTTTATCACCCAGGCAACTGCTCCCTTCAAAATCCCTAAAACTCAAGCCTCATGCAATCTTCTGGCCCTGGCATCTCAGCAGGGTATAGCTGATAGCCCCATCCCAATTAGGATGATGACAGATGGACGTGACCTCTGTGCACATCACTGTTTGGCATATCCTAGCGGCCGTCAATCTGCACCAGAGGCCAGCAAGACTTCCTTTGGCAGGTCGGCAAAATTTAATTAACACAAAAAGTTGACTTCTCTCCATGCATTTGATATTCGTCGCCTACTTGTGTACTCTGTCCCTGCTTCTAAGCATTTAGCTAAAATTCATCTGTATTGAAATTCTAAATGCATTAACTAAGAGCAGAATCTGATAATTTTCCTCAGGTCTGTAAGTGCTGGACGACTCTCAGAGCAGCCAGTCAGAATCACTTTGGGAGGACAGCCATATCAGGGCAGCACAGATAGCCTCAACACAGAGAGACCTATGGACACAGGTAACACCCCATATACCACCATATTATTTAAGTAATTTGCAAAACGTCTGTTTGTTCACCACAAGGTTTGACCAAATTTTGTTTAGCATGTCCAGTTTAACTGTTATTTTACTTTTGAGTGCTAAACGTAACCCCATTTGTTAGTCATTTGAGCTTCTCCTCAAAAGCGTCTGGTCTGCATGAAGTCCCGCTCTTGGCTTCCTGTGTTTGTTTTAATTGACTGAATATGCAAGTGACCCCTATGTGTGCATCTCTTTCCTAGCCCCGGCAGGGTCTTACGGCTTGCCAGCAGGCGGGGCGAGTCCCCGCACGGTTGTGTTCACAGTGGGCTCACCTCCCAACAGCAGCACCCCTCCCACCTGTAGCCATCTCGCCTCTCGCCCACGCACCACCTCAGGTGAGGAGCTTTGCTTCATAAACCCACTCCATACACCACTGCTTCAACTGGCACATTATACAAATAATATGATTGTTTTCTCAGCTTTATCTCAGCTTTGTACAACTGTTCTTTATCTAATATTTTATGCTGTCCCACTGGTAGATGAAAGTCAACCTTAAACGAGTTCGTACCACCACTATGAATTAGTACTAAGTGTAGAATCTCTCAATGTGTGTCACTGATTTCTGTGTCTCTTTGTGTTTGCAGTAGGCTCCAACAGCTCAGCAGGCTCCCTGTGCTCCACCAGCGGTAGGGTGTACATGGGTTCACCCCCGGGTATGACCATTGGCAACTCCCCACCTGGAGCTGAAGCAGGTCCTAGCAGTTTGCGCTACGTACCTTATGGCACATCACCACCCAGCTTGGATGGATTCATCACGTTTGAAGCACCGGAACTGCCAGAGGAGACACTGATGGAGGTGAGAGAGCCAATGTGATGGCAGCTCAGACATGCTTGTCAGATAGCTCAGCATTCCAGCCAGTACACATAATCAGTTTATCCAAGTAGACAAACAGAATTCACTGAACAGGATGACCATAAAGCTCATCATCAGACCAGCTAACAAATGAGTGTGTTCTTATTTGCCAGCGTGAGCATACAGACACTCTGATGCACCTGCGGATGATGCTGTCCTTCACGGACTGTGTGCTGGAGATTGCTTCTCTTCGGGCTGGAGGTCCAGATCTGGGTGCTTCTGCTGCCTCTCTTTATCCACCTCAGGACAGTGTGGTAGTGGATCAGATCAGTCAGCTCAGCAAAGAGTGGGGGTATGAGACGCCTATACAAGCCTATACACTCACTAATGGTCGGATGCGCATCGGGAATGTTTAACAGTGTGAAACTTTGTAGCATGTAGACTTACTTTGGTCTTCCCACAGGCAGGTGGAGCAGTTGGTGTTGTACATGAAAGCCGCACAGCTTCTGGCCTCCTCACTGCACTTGGCCAAAGCTCAGATCAAGTCGGCCAAGCTCAATCCATCCACAGCTGTCAAACAAGGTGAGCAGCTACATTTGATGCTTCAAAGTGTGTGTGTGCATGTGTATTTGTATATAAATGTGTATTTGAAACACGGTGCTTTATGTTAAAGCTGTTTAAACTGTGAATACTCTTCTTCTCTCTGGACTTCAGTGGTGAAGAGTCTAAATGAGCGCTACAAGAGCTGCATTTCTCTGTGTCGTCGGCTAACGGACAAACTGAATCACTTCTTTTCCGACAAGCAGCGGTTCGTGGACGAGATCAACAGCGTGACAGCCGAGAAGCTCATCTATAACCATGCTGTAGAAATGGTAAGGATATGTCAGGTCAGCTTTGTTGATTTGTGATTGATGGCGGAAAGTAGACCAACGCTGTGGTGTAACAGGTGCAGTCCGCAGCCCTAGACGAGATGTTTCAGCAGACAGAAGACATCGCCTATCGCTACAGCAAGTCCTCCATGCTGTTGGACGGCCTGTCGAAGATCCTCCAGGACCCGGCTGATATTGAGAACGTCATCAAATGTGAGTGGTGTCGGTCTCTGTAGTACGAACAAGAAGTTCTGAGAACGTTTTTGCACTCAAGTGTCACCTGATTTTACGTGTTTACATAGCTCATGCTTATAACATGTTTCCGCTGTGTGTTGTACAGACAAGGCAAGCGTGGACCGGAGGATCTCTGGTTTGTGTTACTGCACGGTGACCCTGTATGAATAGTCTCATCTGTGAATAAGGGGCTGATGCTCTCACTCCAGGGATCATCATCTTTGCAAACTACACAGACTAAGACACAGAAGACACAGAAGAACATTTTGTGTCTTGTTTTCGTTTTGTAGCAGTCAAAGCACTTTTTTATTCCTTTCAATCAGAAGAAACAGACCAAGTATTACTTTGCGGATGACATTTTAAGAAGGATGTGCACAAGTTTACTACCAAAGATGAAACCTAAAAAAAAAAAAAACAGAGATTTTATTGTACAAAGACGACTTTGGACTTGCATTTGGATCCGTCTTCTGTTTTTACACCTGTATCTGTCCCATGCCTCACTAGGTGGGACATATCAGATCAAAAAACGTAATTCCCTTTGTTACACAAACTGAAGGGACTGCGTAACGGGAATCCAAGGAGACCCAACAATGAACATTAACGCAAATGCGTTCATCGTACTGCACTCTATTGTTTTCATTATTTATTGGTTTTAGGAAATATACGTTAGCGTTTGATGGTAGTGTTAAAATACAACATGGGTTGAATGTGGAAATGTCCGACTATAATTATTGTCAATCCATAGGGGTACCACAAACTTACCACACACCCAACATGCACATACATACACAGTCACATGGTTTCTCTTACATGTCGTCATAAAGCTGAGATAAGCCTAAAGAGGGAATCTGTAGTATTTACAAGGTTCAGCTTTGAAACAAACGCACTTTATTGCAGCAGATGTGGAAGACACGTCCTAAATGTTCTGGCAAGGAGCATGTCTGTGGTGGAAGACACTCCTTCGTAATCCCTTTATCCTTTTCATGATCCCTGTGAATACCATCATTGCGTGACCCCAGCTTCTTCTCACCTTCATATCTGAAATCTTCTGAAAATTCTAAGAGTGTCTAAAAAGAATGGTGAGCACCAGGATGGCCAGAGGCAGGTTTTGTTTAAGAGCGAAAGGCTAACTAAGAAGTCTGTTGTCCACGTTACTCTGGGCTCACACAACAGCCTCAAAGTGAATCATCAATAATGGTCAAAATACTTGATTAGTTGCTTACCTTTATTTTGACTCGTACTGAAATTTTTATGTTCATATTAATACTGTAGCTTTTTTAACTGATATTTGATATGTAAATACTTGTACATTCTGCATGTATGTTTTTACTTTGTGTGAATGCAAGAGAGCACAGTGTGTGTGACTGGAGAAGGTGGATGCTGCCACTTGTCCCTCAATCGAAGAGCACAAGATTTTTTAGTTTTTTCTTCGTAAATCTGATACTGACACTGACAACCTCCATGGAGTTCCAGGCGTCAACGGAAACCTGAGACCCCAGTTTGCATGGCAGCTCAAAATGAACACCCACAGACATCTTGTGTAAAAATGCATTGATTGCGCAGGATGTGGATGTCACTGGTAAACAGGAAACAGCAGGCACTGTCAAGCGTCGCCTTGCCAGCTCTGCTTTTCCCCACTCACCCACTGTGCTCAGAACAGTGTTTGTATAACCAGGTGCATAAGTGGCCAGTTTCAGGATGCTGAGGAACTGAAATGCTTGACTTTCAGTAGTCTACCTTCACTTGCGCTTGTATGAAACTCTCAGCTCCCTCTTTTCTGTATTCATACCATGAGACCCTCTCCAGTGTATTCTTCTTTATGTGAGTTTATTTTTAATATGGCCCTCGTGAAAGCCTTTACTGTACAGGTAGAGAAGGCAGAAGCAGCTTCTCTCACTTTATAACATTCTCCTAAACCCAAGCATATCTCTGTAGTTATAGGACTTCCTTATCCAGGTCTGAGAAGAACTGTGTACAGAAGATTTTCCACTAGAAAAGACTGAGAACGTGTACCTGTGGAATGTTAAAATGTATTTGCCCTTTGAATAGCACCTTTTCTTTCTCAATAAATGCTTACAACCAGCCTGATATGATCACAGCTGATGCAGCCTGTGTCTCCATGCACTCTTGATTATCAGTGACAATGTTCCTGTTTTAGTTATTGTGTTTTACCATGGGCATCTGTTTCTGTTTAAAACTGCAGAAATGCAGCTTTTGTTAATTATTAAACGGATTCTATTGTGTCATCCAAGTCTCATACATTGTGTACTTTGGAAACGCCTTAAGCATACCAATATAGGGGTTCGGCTTTAACAGTGTGACCTCTTCTATTCCCCACTATGCCCACACACATATTTTTGAGATTGTATGATTGTCACATTGTAGGCAGGTAATCAGATAACATTATTCAGAACAAGTAAACCTTACTTTCATTGGATTGTTGGGTCTGCTTTGTTGCACTGCAGCGTTCCAGTAAGATTTTGATGGCCTGCCATCCTGTTTAGGGTAAATTTATACGTTAGGACGTGAGAAATTACTCTTGAGAATTACATTTTAACAATACAATCAAATTAAAGAGCAGAATCTGACGAGCCGCAAGTAAACCGAACCGTCACATCACTATAACACAAGCGCGGGATTTTTGATGTCAATCATTTTTAATTGTATTCGGCGTCACATGGAATATGTGTATTATGTGGTCAGAAAGCTTTTGTATTTGAATGAAGGAGGGAAATAAATTTTCTTCTGTTACCAGTTTGGTTACCAGCTCCTGTGTGCTGAAACGATTGAATATCAGTCAGCCAAACTCGTTAACCTCTTAACTCCGCCCTCTGTATGTTAACGTAACTTACTTCACCTGTAGGTGGTGCCATTAAACAGCACTAGTGTATGCTTAACGACAACAACAAAAATGGATTCCTCTGAATGTTACCATCTTTATAATCTTTGTCACTCTATTTATTTATGTAAAGGACAAGTTAAATATTAATTTAGATTATATACATATATAAACACGGGTTAATGTTCAACTAGTGCTAGCACACATTTGCTTTAAAATGTTAAGCAGCTCAGTGACTTGAGTGTAGTCCTCTGGGCATTTATTGTTTACAACATGGTACCTGTAGCCACACTTTTTTAAGATCCTCTTCAAAGGTTCACCCTTCCTTTCAATGTGCTTTTCAATAGTGCGGCCTAGTAACTCATCCCCCCACGTAAAGATCACCAAAGTGTGTGACCAGACTACATCACCGAGAACACTCAGATATTTCTCCAGAACATGTCCGTCCCTCTTGCTGAATGAGTCCACTGGGATGACAAGGAGAAACATCTGACATCCAGGAGATAACAACATGCTGCGCCGAATCTCCTGTTTGACCTGGTTTGCATCAGCCAATCCAAAGAGACTCCAGCCTGGGGTGTCCACTATAGCCAGCCGCACCCCCTCCACCCAGCCATGTCTCCTCACACACAGAGTTGTTTTCTTCCCTGGCTCAAACTCACTGCGTCTGAGGATGAGATTTCCCAATGAGCTTTTGCCAGCCAGTCTTCGACCGAGTAGCACAAGTCCCATCAATGAAACCCTGACTGGGCTGACTAACCAAGACAGAACCAGAGACGTCAAATTAAACACACTTCAAAACTCTGAATATTCTTTATCAACAGATCAAAGACAAATACACAGTTAATATTATTGACAGCATCAGTATGAACTTTAACCAGATCTACCTGTTCTGAACCTTGTCTATTCCAACTATACTGCTTAACCACACTTACCTTGTCAAAAGTCAATCCCCAAGAAAATAACTAGTACCCTGTTTATATCATATGCAAGGTGTGTGGGCTGTTTACCAACTAACCATATGGTATCATGCTGTTTTCTGCCATTCTTCTCTTCTCCATCCCAGTAAGCTAGTCTTGATTTATGTCGCATATGTCTGCTTAGCTGTTTACTTAATGCCATGTAACGCACAAGGAACTTAATGTTTGGATGTTTCAAAGTTCACTTCTATATTCTGTGGAAGTCATTTAGCGAGTGACGGGTAGATAAGGGAGGGTAAGTTAAATCACTCCAGTTATAAAAGTCTACCATGCATAAGGTATGAACTGATGTTTCATTACTAAAATAATGTAATGTAAATTATATAAACGATTATGTAACAAAATTAAAATAGCATAGAAAGTGTTGCCACGTAAAATTAATTTGACCATCTGTTTAAATACGAATCAGAAAAGCAATGACAAAACTCAACAATTTTACCGGTTCATTCTTCAAAAATTTATTCATACATACATATATATAGTTTGACTGCCACTGTGTGACTTAAATCACATTGTCTCCTGACCTGTAAGCATAAATAGATGCCATTTTCTTACCTTAAATTAACTAAAAACAGTAATGGGTCATTTTCAGCACCACTGTGTAGTACATTCTCTATATTGCATGATATATATAAAAATATACAATTTTTTCCAAAGCATTCTTTCCATGCTGTTCAATGGCATGAAATCAAGAACAAACCAATCTATACTGTCAGGATTACTTCTCCTTCCAATTCGCTTATCCTTCGAACCACTTTTTCCATTCACAGCATTTCAAAGATCAGTAGCAGCCACGCTGAATAAAAGTCACACCACAGGCACACGATGTTCTCTTAACACCGCAAGACTTTCACAACAAACTCCTGTGACTCTTCCACTCCATCAGGAGGTTGAGAAGAAAGAAAGGAGAAAACAAAGCATAAACAGAGAAGATGATGAGTTAGGCAGGAGGGTGAACAGAACAAAAGTAATGAAAAGAACAGGATGTAACAATGGCAACCACGTCTGTGTTGCGCAGCTTCTGTGATACCTCCCATGAGTTTATCTCCCAGCATGTCAGGGAGGACCAATACTTTAGTGTTAAATGTAAAGAAAATCCAAAACAAGAATCAAGTGTGAAAAGGTTTTCATATCGAGGCGTTCTTGAACAAGAGGAAGGCGCATTTGGGATAAGAGTTCTGTTTCAGTGCATAGAGACTTCTGTGTTGGAGCCACTTGGAGTTATTGCCTGATGATTGCCCATGAGCTGCCCTTATGTGCACACATACACACACACACACACACACAAACACATATATAGAGGCGTGAGGACACTCAAGACATCCTTCGCCTCTTTAACACAGTGGTGGAGTGTGAAAGGGCATTGTGTGCACTTCTCCCGAATGACCAGCAGAGAGTGCTGTTCTTTGTCTCATTCTGCATTGCTCTATGAGCCAAGAGAAGCAGACTTTGTTTTAATTCTGTCTTTAGCCCAAAGGACTCAAGTTCTGCACTTTATCTCTTTCCACAGTCCGTCCTCAGAGTCCAGCTCGCTCGTAGAACAACACGTATGCGTCACTACTGCGAACTTGGCTGGCGGACATTGGCGTGACTCTGTAAAACACAATTGAGACAAACTGTTGAAGTTGGACTGTCAACGTTAAACAGTGAGTTATAGAAAAAGGCGAATGAAGCGAGTTTTGAGAAATAAACAATAGGCACCTAGTAAATTTGTGTTACAACAAATCAAGTGCTGTCATGGTAGAAAACAGTGGATGGCTAATAGGGGGTTTTCAATGGTTGGCCAATGGCAGATATAATTACCTGTAAATTAGAATATAATACAACATAGGTTTTGAAAATGAGAGGTTCTAATGTTTATATTAATCAGCATTAATCATTAAAGTCCAAATATTGACTATTCATCTGCTTGGCCATTATATATCTCTATTACAAACAGAAAACATGCCTTTGAGATTGGCAGTATTTTTATGGAAGTGAGTGGGAGGAGGATGAGGGAGTAGGAGTGAGAGGAGGTGGAGGAGGTGAACGGGATACAGGAAAATAATAGCTGCTGGCAGGTGCAATAAAGCTCTGTGCTCGTGAAACGCTAACCAAGAGAATCACTGAGGTCTCATAACACTGTTATGCAGGGCTGTGCAGTCCCTAGACAATAAAAACGAGCAGAAGGTAGAAGTACCTGGAGTCATTATATGTGTACCATTCCCCATTTTCAGGATTGCAACAGTATGCTGTGTAGTGGCCTCCCATGGTAGTGCCTGAGTGATTGGACACCGCATACAGGTTATAGACTGCGCCACCTGGAAACAGGAAACAGGAAGATGTCAATTTTGACAACCAAGTGTGGTCACGCTAGGCTTTGTGTTTCACTCCCATCCATTCAAATTCAGGAGAGCTGATGTTTCACAGTTACATTATTTCACTACATATTTTCAGTACAGAAGTTACTGCATCATGAAGTTTTCTATGAAGCTCTGATTAGCTAAATCCATCTGTCACTGATCATAGTCAAGAGACCCAATTTTGGTTGCTTAATACAAAGGATAGAAACTTCAAAGCTGGGTGGTTGGATGTGCTCCAGGACAATAAAGTATCTAATTTGTATGTATTATTGTTTGTTATTTATAATTCGTTATTTACATTTTACATGTAGGCATTTGGCCAGTACATCCAGTACATTTAAGTTATACATTTTATCAGTATGTGTGCTCCACTGGGAATCGAACCCACAACCTTTGCACTGCTAACACAATGCTCTACCAACTGAGCTACAGGAACACTTTATATAAAACATATAAAAACAATATATTATACAATATACAATATAAAATATTTCATTATATTTATTTATATAAAACATTATATAACCTGTTGCCCTTATTCATTGCAGGCTTTAAAGTAATTGTATACACTAAAAGACTTGTGTGGCAGCAACTTCACTCTAGTCATTGATACAAAATTGTGAAATTCTTTGAATTTTTTACTCACTGCTTCTGTCAGAGGCAAACTCCCTGAGATCCAGATCTTTCATGGGAAAGTTTACAAAAGTGGACAGTTTGCTGGTTCTGATGCGAGCTTCTGAGAAACGCTTCAGATCTGAGTAAGTGAAGCGGTTAGGGAGAAAAGACTCAGCACAAGACTGACCTCCAGGAAACCTGTTTCTGCATGCTTAGAAACGTAACCCATCAGCACATTCCTGCCAACACAAACAGTGTACCAATCTAATCTCTGCTTACTGTCAACAAACGCACTGGTGCTCCCACTGTGACATCACAAGAGATCAGACAGCATGAGAAAAAGGATACGGAGAACTAATATTTTAGGGAACTTCTGAATGGTAAATTTCTTCGTACATCGTCTTCTGGCTTTGCACCTGTAACATGTCTGGATAAAAAGACGGGGAGAAAATAAACAAAATCCCATCAGTGAACATTCTCAGAACTTGTCTAAAAAAGGCTAATATTGTTAAAACGTTCTTTCAAAGTTGTCTACAGTTATCAAAAAACGTTTTTGAAGTAACGTTGGTAGAACTTTTTATATATGTTATATATCATATATGTAAAAATGTTATTCTTAAGTTGTTGGTGGAACGTTTTAAAAACATAATTTAAAAAAGGCGAATAGCCTTTTGCATGTTCCTATAACTTTCAAAATTACATGTTTAGATTTTTGTTATGTTAAGGAAACGTTTTTACAATCTAAAATTGTCGGGTTGTTGTCGTACAAACAGATTCTCACACTACCGCAATGAATGTGTCTATTAAATTACCGGCTTCTCGTCCCCATCCAGCACGTCTTCTTTAGTGAAGAGCCGCATGCAGTCCATCAGGCTCACCTCTCCATAGCCCTTGTAGACAAAGGAACACTATTAAAACCCACTCTTCTCTCCAAATGTCCAGATTATACATTACAAAGTGCCTGAGCGTGTGTGCGTGTACCCCTCAATGAACTGACCTTGGCGATAGGTAAGGAAAGATCCCAGAAGGGATCAAACACAGTGGAACAATAGCCGCATTCACTGCAAGTCAAAGAGCTCTTCAGCTGGCCTACAAACAAGTCTGCAAACAGACACGACAGACGCATCAATCTTATGCTTGGCCATGATAACACAACAGTTCTTTGATCGCTGTGTGTAGTATTTACTCACCCACTATTTTGCTGTCTTCTCTCTCTAGGTACTTAGCCCACATCTTTTTCCCTTTCTCCTCGTCACTAAAGATAAAAAGATTTACGGTGTCACACAACTACACTCTACTAGACTCTAATATTAGAGTCTCTATAGAGACTATATTAGTATTACTACTACACTCTATTAGAACAAAACCGTTCTAATAACATGCCGTTCAAAATCATTCTAAACTCCAACCAGAAACGTAGAACGTCCTGGTTTTAACCAGGAAGCCGTTTCCTTGGGTCTTTAAAGTTAAAAACCCCTGTCTTACACCCCCTGCAGAAAACACTTACGGCAAGTGGTCAAAGTCCTCCATGTTCCCCCGCGGCCGAACTGTGACCCGGTTCACTTCGTTGTGCAGGCCGTCTAGCAGGAAACGTAGAAACTCCTGAGCATCCTGCTGACTGAAGGTTGAACATAACACAACACGACCACGGTCAGCTGCTGAGAATAAACTACACCGCATCCCATTTGGGGCAGCCGTGGCCTAATGGTTAGAGAGTCGGACTTGTAACCCAAAGGTTGCAGGTTCGAGTCTCAGGTCCGGCAGGGATTGAAGGTGGAGATTGTGAATTACCAGCACTCTCTCCACCCTCAATACCACGACTGAGGTGAGACCCTTGAGCAAGGCACCGAACCCCCAACTGCTCCCCGGGCGCCGCAGCAATGGCTGCCCACTGCTCTGGGTGTGTGTGTGTGTGTTCACTACTGTGTGTGTGCGCACTTGGATGGGTTAAATGCAGAGCACAATTTCCGAGTATGGGTCACCATACTTGGCCTCACGTCACGTCCTTTCCTTTCCTTCCTTTCAATAAAAAACCTTGACTTTCACATTTACAGAAGAAATGGTTCGATGGTTTTTAGTGTATTGCTATATCGCTGTTGTAAGAGCATTGCTTATTGGTTGTCTACTGGCAGAGAAAAGCTCACCCCAGATCTTAGCGTGAGATATCCCTATATGATCTTTCAAAATCCCATATGGTCCTGTGTGATTTTTCAATGAGTGCATTCATAGTTTGAATAGGCCCGTGGATAATGACACTTACTTGTAGCCCACAAATCTAGGTGCGTATCTCTGAATCTGTGTTTTAAACTCGGAGGGGCTGACAGCTTCACTGCTTGAAGACGTCCACATGGTTTGGATAAGCTTGGCAAATTCTGAAATCACGACAAATAGAAACTCTCAGTAAGCTCATGTTTGAAAGCTTGTGGTTTACCAGAGAGAAAGTAAAACCGACCACGGTAAAAGGGCATTGTGCCGCACAGGCTTACCCTCCATGAGAGCGGTGTTTGTGCGGCTGTTGTTGTTGAGGTCTCGGCGGTGGGAGTTGTGAAGACAGTAATCTCGCAGGCTCTGTGTGTTGCTAAGACACTGGAGGATGGAGTTCATGAAACACTAGAGTATGAGAGAGAGAGAAAGAGAGAGAGAATGTTTATATTTATTTATTTATTTACCACAAAAGCCACACTGTGTGTATTCTCACTAAATAAGCCAGAAAAACAGAGGTAGTCACCAAACAAGTGACACATCAGTCTACGGTTTCATAGCCAGACTCGACTGCGATGTGTAAGCATTTATTTTGGGACTGTACACACTGTACACTGTACTGTTGCTTGGCAAAAAGCAGGTTAAGTGAGTGTGAGAGTGTGAAGACGTCATGAAAAATAGCCTAGGCAGATGGAAATAGACGGAGGAATGTGAAATTGATATGAAAACATTTCAACTTCGTTCCGCTGGGTTGTGTCAACCAGACATCATGAGATTTAACAGTTTTGCTCTATTTTTAGTATGCTGGGTGTGCTGCGTTTGGTCAATGCTATATAACAAAAAACTGTGAGGGACAAGAGTCAGAAATATAAAAAAAAGTGTTTCACTAGACCTATTTTGTATGAATCGGATTTTAAATCAAAAGCACATTGTTTACACTCTTTAACAAGTCAATAGAACCCATCACAACACTTACTGTGTTTCCCAGATTACGCAGCCCCACAAGGCCCTGGGCACTCTTTGAGTTCTGTCAAATGGAGAAGATACAAGATGTTAGTAAAGGTCATAGACTGGACGTCAGCTACAAGTTTGCTTGAGAAATTACACATTTCAAGTAAGCTGCCAAAATGTTCCCTGTAACATCTCAAGAGTCGAGTTCCTCAGTTGTTCCAGGAAATGAAAAGCCATTCGGTCTGTTTAGTAGCGATGACAGAGTGTGGAGCAGATTGGCGAGTAATCTGACAGGTGATTCGCCCTGCGCTGGAACTGTGAGCCAAATAAACTGACCTGGGGCTGGTCTGGCTGTTACCGCACTTACGTTACCGTCCTTACGGCCTCAATTATTAGCTTGAGCCTTTCACAGCAGTCAATTTCTGAGGAACAGAGTTAATAACTCTGTTTATACACTCTCTAACTTTCCATAATTATATATTGCATGTGGAAAACAAATTCATTAACTTGGTATTATCCATGCTCCCATGGAAAATTTAAGATCCTGTGCATGGTCAGGAGTTTGTGTCAGTGTTCCAAATTCCATTTAACCACTGTCTGAAAGCATGCTGATCCTGTCCAGTGTCATCTCGTGAGGCTACTATTTAAACCCGCTTGTTAAATCCACATTTCAAGCGAAAGGACTCACCAGCCCAGTTTATCCTACTCTGCTGAGTAATACCAACGCTTCCAAAAATAGCATCCTTTTACACTGTAAGTCCTCTCATTGGCTGATTTGTCATCGTCACTGCAACACTGGTTCTGAGCAGTGGTCGAAGGGTGCCATATCTCACCCCCTCGTGTTTTCACAGGCACTAAACCAAGACACCATATTACAAAACAACACCTTACAGAACCTTCTAGTACAGTCTGCTACTGTACTAAAGTTATCACTAAAGAAACTCAGTGAACCTCAGATGGGAAATAGTTACATCCCGCCACATGCAGAGGAAACAAAGGGTACAAAGGTCTATTTTAAGTTGTTGTTGATGTGCTTGGACCAAAACAAACATCTACTGTTTTTAAACTAAGATAATGCTGTTGTTATTGCCAAAGCAGCCAGCGGTTGTTTCTCAATATAGTAGTACATGTACCCTCCAGTTAATAACCTTCTTATTATTTTACAATGCTTGCATCACTTGGTATTTTTGCGGAAGGCACTTTTAAACTGGAAATATTGAGGTTTTGATGAAAGAACCTCACTGGAAATTACACAGAGCAGAACAAAGCTATAATTTCTGGGCACTTGCATTTTTATTTCTAATGAAGTAGACTGTTTTTCAAAGGGACAGATGCTTCTACATATTCTTAACCTGTTTATTTTAATAAAATTACTTAATAATAATGTTTGGCTTGAAAATTGTTGATATGGACGGAGTGATTTATTTGCCGAGCCCTCTCCTCTATAGCATTCCTATTTTCCTCTGGTGGCCTGGGAATGCAGAAGTGGGTCACGGTGTACTGTTCGAAATACTCCCTATTACAGAGGTGAGGAGACTAATCCTGCTTTTATAACAGCTCCTGTGAGAAGAAAATGTGGAGCAAAAGCCCAGATAAAAAGTGCCCAGACTGGCCGCATTAACAGTCAGGATAAATTGTTCCCCATTTTGTTTTACTGTGTTTATACTGTAAATGTTTTATGTCAACTTTGTTTTCTGTTTAAAGGCAATTCCAACCTAAGAGTCCCGTCTTCCAGCTGAATGCTGGCTGAGAGGTTTCCATGAAAAATTTTTTCAAATTTGTTTCTCTTTTCTGTTTAGGAGTTAGGAAGTGGTCATTTCCAGATAGCTGAATTTCCCAGGATTGCTTACTCTCCAAAATCAAGTTTTGCCAAGTACAAAGCAAAGAATACAACAAGGCAAAGAATAACTGATTTTTGTTATTTTGTCCAGTGTCATGAGGTCATGTCTATGCTCTGGCTTGCTACAAACCACTCTGTCCACACTTTCCAGTTTCAGAAAACCAACATAAACAAAGTCCAGGACAAGGCACTGCTGGTACTCCAAGTCCTTTACAATCACATAATATTTGTCACACTGCCATCTCACAGAAGGGTGACCTGGGGAAGTGACTCACAAAAGGTGCATAAGGAGAAAATTCAAAATTAGCTCACTGTGCTTTTTTGTGTGAACTCACTAACAAAGCTCACACTAAACTTGTGCCCGAAGTAGCACCTTTTCACCAAGGCTTTAACATAGTAAGGCAAATTACAATATGATTTATGTAGCATCTTCTCAAAGTAATCAGAAACAATGACAGGACGATGGAGGTAAAAATTTGTGATTTACTATTGTTAAGTTACATACAATGTATTATGGCCAGAGCAACATTTAAATGGTGATTATTTAAATATGTTCCTTTTAACCATTATACTTGGTTATAGGATCCTAGTACCTTTGTCTTTATTACCTGCAGAATATATAAGATACCGTATTTATTTAATTGAACTTATTTAACTAATTTAATCTAGCAACTCCTTGTTGCTAAACACATAAGCCATTAAATATGCATGGGAAGGAGTCTGAGGTTTGAAAGATGTAGTCTCTACAGAGTGAGTCCTAATGGGATTTCTGCTTATTACATAACAACGAACAGCCATTCTGAAGCGCCTCGTGCGTCGAATATCAGCTCAATATAGCCTGTCGCCATAAATATTAAGCGTTATTGCTTTGCTCTTACCTGTTCTACAGCTTCACTTTAATTAAATAGTATCATGACGTGCTCATAGTTCACTTCAATGTCGGGCTCAAAAAGACATTTTTGCATAAACATTGCACAGTCACTTAATAGGGATGTTAATGCAATATAACGGCAAACGCAAATGTAAACACAATAGGGAATAATTCAGCATTATATAACCACTGACCTGAACAAACATTGATCCCTTACAACGACTTAGAGAGTGTTTAATAATAAATGGTGGGTCAGTGCAATAATGACTTAACAGCATAAACGACTTTCAGCTCCGATCTGTCATACCTGTATAGCCATATAATGCAATTAAGCGTGTATTCATACCTTAGCATGATTAATCAGAAGTCCAACGAAAGTGGAGACAAGCATTGAGCCGGACATCGTAGAGTTTTTTCGCCGCATGTCCTGTTTTAACAGTGAGAAGGCAGCCGCCGGCGGCTCCTCTGGAATTGTAACCGTGTATGACTGTCGCATGCTTGGCATATTTAACTAATCCTGTGTTGTTTAAACACCAACTTTAAAAAAATAATCAACACTATGACCTTCTCGCATCAATATCCCAATGTACCTTTCCAATCAGCAATGGTCGTACAAGTAGGCAACTTAATCAGGAAACGACCTCTAAAGCGGAGCGAGGCAGAATTAAGGACGAATAGAAAAATTGCGCGCAGACTGGCTCAAATAGAATCAAATAAACAAAAACGGGAAAAAAATCGTATTAAAAGCAAAGGAACACAAATTGCAATTCCTTCGCACATCAAAGAAGCTTAGTTCAAAGTAGACAGCTAGTGGCGCGTTGAAGCTGTTAGATTGTAGGCTGAAGGCAGCGCACTGCTCCACGTCTTTTCACTACCGCGAGCCCCGCCCACAAGAGCTCGCGCGAGCCCTGCTGCGTGCTTCGACGTCACTGAGGGCAGCGGGTTGAACGCGGCACGATAGCAGAGATTTGGGCTAATGATGTGGCTGCTAAGCGCTTATTTCTAATTTTAAATGGACCACTTTTGAACAATGTCTTCACAGCTCTGAAAGGGGTATTTTAATACTCCTTACGTCGAACCTTAGGTAGGCATGAATCACTAGACAAAAGCAAATGTGAACGTATCCACTTATTTAGTTACCTCTCAGCAAACGTTTTTGACAAGACAGATTTGGGAAGAATAAAGGAAAGAGGGTGGTTATTTTACTACTTTAGTAAATTACGGTATCTAAGGACTAGAAACAACTGCCAACAATGGTGAGGGCTACAAAAAGTGGGACAACGTGTCTGGTGGTTTTGGGATTTAGTTTAGCTGTCTCACTCAATAAAGTATGAGACTGAGGCAATAAACCTACCATGTAATGTAAGTTACAACAAAATTACAACAGGGCACGAAACACACAAAACTATAAAATAGAACAAAAGACTGGGGAAATTATGCATATAAAAGAAGTTAAAGTAGGTGCGGAGCAGGTCATGAAAATAATGTGATGTCACAAATCCAGCCATTTTACATTAGATTTTTTTGAAGGCTTTCGTTATTGATAATGAGGATGTTTTAAGCTATGAAACATGCAGATTTTGTATTAATGATACCAAGACCTCTTATATGTCACAAGATCAGGGAAAATGTGATTCCTCATGTCACGACCCCTTTAATGATTATTCTCAACTACGTTTTATTTTTGTACATTTTATTCATGCTACATTTAGCTGAAGTAGATTTAATTGTAAAAGCTCACCACAGAAAGCTAAAAATACCCCACTGACCCTTCAGTCTTATGACTAAGTCTATGTACACGACAAACAGCAAAAGAAGACATTTCCTCAACACATTACACGTGTGTGCTTGCGGATGTATGCGGTGTGTGGGACATTCTGAGTATAAACAGAACTTGGTGAGGGTGAAAAGGTAAAGGAAGAATGATGGATAAATATGTTTGCTGAAATGCGTAACAAAACAACTTAAATGCGAGCCTTAAATAAACCTGACTTTTTATGAGCCTATTGACGATCTGCATAAGGGCACTACAATAGTACAACTCCACACTGATAAACTAGCATTGCTGACAAAATGCGTGAAGATCTGCGTTATTGGTGAGTGGTTGTAAATTCCGTTTATATTATTTGGTGGGGGAAAAAAGCAGTAATGATTCATAGTACATTAAATTGTCTATTTAACAATGACAGTTAAAACATGCGACTCTCATCCATGGTAAAATCACTGTTATGTGCAACTTTTCATGGCTTGTTGCTTTAGTAAACAGCACAACATGATTTCTTTCACAAGAGGGCAAGTGATGATTTAAGTGAAATTCAATACAGGTGTGTAAACCCCAAACTTCATCCACACCTATCTTTAAACACAGGAAAACACTGGAGGGACACTCTGTACTCTGAATTCACTCTTCACTTGGTTTCCTCTGCAGAACCTCCCGTGAAGAGAATAAGAAGTTCTGAACTGTCAGTGGCCTCTGAGATACATTGTGTCTGCCAAAATCTAAGCGCCAAAAGGGAAGCGAAAAAGGAGTCGATTGTATCCGACACGTAAATGGCTTGAGCTACACCAAAATAGACGTGAAACGTTTTTTCAGGACTTAGTGAGCTTACAAAGAGGGCTTTTAAGTTAATGTTGTGGAACAGCCTACATACTAACAGACCTGTTATATAAAAATCTTGGCACAATGATTAAGTAGTAAAAAACGTGACAGGAAATATTTGCTCCTGAGCTACAGAAGCGCAAAGTCTTGTTGGACTCGCATCATTAATAAATCCGATAGATGGAGAGTCTGCATGTGGCAAGGAAACTGGTAATGCTGGCCCAGCCACGCAAATGCTTTAGGTAACACCAACCTGCCACTGGCTGGGAAACCACAAAATAGTTTAATGG
The DNA here is from genome assembly GCA_036877575.1 of Botia almorhae. Lineage (NCBI taxonomy): Eukaryota > Metazoa > Chordata > Actinopteri > Cypriniformes > Botiidae > Botia > Botia almorhae. The sequence continues at coordinate 32,495 of JAZGTJ010001824.1, forward strand.
CAGCTGGAGGGATAATAATAGGTTGCATAAACAGTTGCAGCCTCAGCTTGATGAAATTGGTTAGGTCAACAAAAATGGTCTGGATAAACCAGGATAAGTACACAGACATATTGGGGCAGGAAAGTTCAAAACACAAACACAGCCGCTAATGCTTGGCTACCGCACTATGTGTGTTCTGATGTTACTGCTGCATTAACAAACCCCCAGTACTCGAGGGGGTAACAGTGGTATCTTAAAACCTACATGGCATTGTGATATGTATGCCACTCAACTGTTTGTGTTATTCAGGTAGCTAGTCATAAACATGTTACCAGTTTCACTTTAACTTGCTCAGCAAAGTTATCTTCAAGATGGAGTACACAGTGTGCACTAATGTTTTCACTAATGTGTCTGTGCTCACAGGGTGTAGTAACAATGAGGATAAAGTTTGATATAAAGCTAAACCATCCACTAATTTACATAAACAAAAAACTAACATTCTGATTAATTACAAAAGTAATCAACTGTAGTGTTTTTGGTAATAGTCTGGCTTCTTTGAACCTATCGGCATAGCAACAAAAAAAGAATCAGAGAGCATGTGCTCCAATACCGTCACTCCTCCGCAATAGCCTGGTTTAACACTGCATAAATGGCCTGGATATCAGGGGCATTAGTGGGATCATTAAACAGAATCACTCAGACTTGCACTCGCTGAACTGATTCGTATTTGAAATTCTCAGGTGTAAAATAATCCAGCCTAGACAAATCATTTAAAAATCAGACAGACCTGATTGCTCACTGTCCCTCACTTAGCCTGGGTTTCCTTGTTAACATAAAAAACAATTCATTTAAAGCAATTGCCACAGACTGTATTCCATATGGACTTTTGTAGAAAGGCATAATTTTGGCCTTAAATGTTTATGAGTCCAGTAAGCATGACCAACATATTTCACAGCCTGCCAGACAAACTAACCACACTGGTGCTGCTTAAATGCAATAGAGAATGCATATTGTAAAAATGAATGTGAAGGTATTTCATCTTCCAGTGTCACTAAGCAACCAAACAGAAGGCTACATTCAGAATGGAGTACTAGCATAGAACTTGCTGCATACAAGTATACATTGTACACTGCTTTTATTTAAATGGGAGAAACAGTATATAGTATGCAACCATACAGATTTCACACAGTTTCATGCTTCATTATTGTTACATAATCCTAACAGATTGCATATTTAATTTGAGGAAAGGCCAATCCAATTATGATCATTAAAAATAAAAATGGTAATGTTGCATTTTAATGGACTTTTGGCAGTCCAATGAAATACAGATTAGATTCATGTAAAATTCTGTGCCCTGATGTAAAATTCTGTATTCTGTGTTGTATACCGTGTTATATAATCCATATTTTGCAAGTCTAGATAATTCTATAGGGTATTTTATGCATGCAGAAATTTGAATATTAAGCACATAAACACCATACACTGCATTAAGAGGATTATGTATTATGGTCGTGTAGTATAAGAAATATTCCAAACATGGGCTCCACAGATGACCCAATACAAACAAGAAGCTTCCTAAGATGCCTTTACCTATATCACAAGAGACACTTGGAGCACAGCTGAATGTTACACATCTCTTAGTTTCGAAGCCACTTAGCGCACCCCTCTGAGCCCAAGAGCTCTTGTGAAACACTTGAGAAAGGAGAGAGATGCAAATATGAGGGAAAAGCACAAAACAGGAACCTGGCAGCGTGTTATAGAACTAAATTGGAACTGTGTAATGAGCAGAGACGTCAAGGCTGCAGTGCCATAAGAACCATAAAAATATGAACATGCTAATTGTTCTTACCAAAGACTCTCTGATTGGTGAGGTGGAGCGGTAGCTGGAGGAGAACCGACCGCTGCTGCTCTTCAGGCCATTGTTGCTGCTGCCGAGACCATCTTGTGTGGAGCTCCGCGAGAGGCCGTAGCTGTAGCGAGCGCTGCTGTAGGACTCAGATGCGTCGCTGCCTCGGCTCCTATAGGACGGCTTCAGGTCGCTGCTACTGGAGGTCTCGCTCAGACTCAGAGCAGACAGGTCGTGCGTCAGATCGCTCTGACTCACCGACTTGCGACGACTGAGCGAGATGCTGGAGGACACGGGTGAGGTTGAGAGGTAGCTGTTAGGGGCCGGAGAGTAGCTGTAGCTGCTGTATCCTGAGCCCCCATTGAGGCCCGAGCCATAGCCCTTCACAGGCGTGCGACTCAGGCTTTCACTGCGCCGGCCGCCCAGCAGATCGGTGCGGGGGATAGGCCGACCGCGGTCTGGCTCTGAGGAGGAGCTGTAGTTGCGGGTGCGACTGGCGCTGGAGCTCAGGTAGCTCGAGGAGGAGAAGCCTGAGGAGGAACTCTTATAGGGGAGCTTGTCCCGGTCATAGGAGCTCAGCGATGGGGTCAGGGAGGAGCCATATGAGCTGTAGTGACTGGTATATGAAGAGCCACCATAGCGCTTAGCCGTTGAGGAGACGCGAGACATGCTGGGAGCTCAGCCAGAGGTGAGGCGATTTCAGGCCGCATGGACTCTATGGAGAACAGAAAATGTATATTAATACGCTCCACGTATTAATCAAACATTAAATCAATTTAATTTTATATTGTTGAAACACCTTGGCAACATTTGACATTAATGAGATTAAAACTGACTCAGGAGATATTAATAATTTAAACTCATATCTATAATTTTCACGCTTCTAAAGTGCTTCAAAAATGTATTTTCAGCTTTGAACATACTTTGAAGGGCAGCAGCTTTATTGTGAGTGCATTTCAGCCCTGGGGAAATAGTATCTCTCCTCAGCTGAGCAATTTCAGTCAAAATGGTGGCGTATAAACACTACCTGTTATGAATTTTGAATGACTTTGTGTCATGCCCTGAGGTCTCTTGTGTTCTGTGTGCTTGATCCTGAAAATGTATTCACTGAGTACTAGTAGCATGTGACTCTTGTCCAAACACAACATATTACGCAACCTGCAGTGGCTTCCTTGCTAGCACGGGACCTAGCATAAAGCTCCAGAACAAAATGACTGGCATTGTTTTCAGAGAGCCCCGTTTCCGTGCTATGGACTGGGCAGAGCACTGAGGACCCCGCTGTGTGTGTAAAATGAGAGAGCCCTCAGAGCTGAGTCCTGTTTTAAGGTGGCACAGTCTGTTCTTATGGAGAGACGGTCTCTTGTTCACAAGGCAGTGCAGCATCTGAATAAATAAAAGTATCTGGTTTTGTTGATCCGTGTTGGGTTCTGTGCAAAGGCTCCTATTTCGTTAATCTCTCTCTCTCTTACTCACTCTTCCTCTCTCGCTACCTCTTTCGGTGCAGCGTTCACAGATGCATCAATAATTCAACGCATAGATCTGGGTAGGCAGCTGGAGGCAGTCCAAAGCACATGGCAGACCAAATCCTAACGTGCTTTCCCCAGACGAGAACTTTTAAGACAGTTGTCCACTGGTTTAACATTGTGTTCCCTCTCTTTGCCCACAGCAACGACCAACAAATCGTACCACAGTATTGAGCAAGCAGGTTAATATTCAAATTGCTGTAATACCATAATAAACAAGCCTTAAAAAAGAGGGAACCGAAGACCTGTAGCTATCTGTGCTGCACTTAATTAATAAATCAGGTAGAAACTGATTAACAATCAAAGAAATGCAAACTTTGACCATGGCAACCTCATGACTTTTATGGCAATCCTTTTGCCTACAGATTTGAGGTATATGTTTAAAATAGTGATAACTGGTGACTTGCTAGTATCAGCTGGGTCATGATTTAGATAAAAACACAAAGCAGGATGTGACCAGTTTGTTTATGTTTTTTAATTATATAATAATTACATTTTTCAATGATTCTTATTGCATTCTCAATGTAATAAGAATGATATTTTTCCTAATTAAAACCAATACAAAGACAATGTAACAAACTATACCATTTGCTATGTAAACATTAAAATTTGCATTTAATGTTTAATGTTACAAACGCATTTTGGGGTATTTTGACTTAGACACAGATTCCTGGAGATTCGTCCTGATGCTTATTTATTAGTCATATATTTATGCTCATACTGCGACTAAACAATAGAGATAGGATTCGGCTTTTTAGATACCAAGCAGAGAAATTGTAGCTAAAATGTATTTACTAGAACAAGCTAGTATTATCGTTCTACTAAAATGAGATGAAGCAGACTGACAATAGAGTTCGTCAAATAATTGCGTGTGTAAATACTGTGATGTGTATAGAACATGACAATGCTAACGTTTCTCACAGATTGTTGATTCAGCATGAAGGAAAGCAAGCCCAGTTTGAATATAGGGATTTTGTCTGTGGTCCACAGCTAAGCTGGGGGAGTGTTTTTGATTGTGAGCACATGACAGGTGGAGACTTGTCAGAGCAGTCGTACATCCCTGTGATTTCTGATAGTCAGGCGTGTATTCACACTAATAGATGCACTGTCATCACGTCCATGTGATCATAGCCGTCTTTCATGTTTACATTTAACGCTTCAGAATACTTTTTAAACATTTGGAAAGAATATTACACTAAGGATTGGCAAGAAATGGCAAAGACAACATCGAAAGGTCAATACAAAATATCCTCAATTACAGTATAACATGAGATATCATAACTGAGTATTTCACATTCTCATTAAACAGATTCTTTGTAATTAAACTGATATATAGCACCCAAAAATGGTAAATAACAGTAAATAATAGTAAAGAGTAAATAACTCAAACTCATGCTGTAAAAAATGCAAGTGTTTTATAAGCCACATAAACAACATTGGCAATCAACATGCCAAAGACTTGAGGCAGAGTTTTGGGTACAGCTATATTTACCCTGAAATGTGAGCAGATAAGAGCTCAGTGGCCAAACTGACGCTTTAGCTACCCCCCTCCCTTCTGACCACAGGCAAAACTCAATAATACTGTATCTGCCAAACCAAACGACTTGATACACAGATTTGGTAACAGACTAAGATCAAGGCAACTGCCTAAGAAAATGACACAATGGAAAACATGGGGATTAACGTATGAACATATAACAAAACTAATATCCGGTATAGAAACACAAAACTGATTTCATGTTGCTTCATTTCCAACAAAAGAACCAAATAACTACCCCTAGTCTAACATACCCATTACTAAAGACACATTTCAATCCTGTAGTTCTTTGTAAGTGCCACAAACTCTTAGTATCATATGTGCAGTGCTCTCTGCTAGCAGGTGGGTGTTAGGTTCAAGGGTACCTACTGTAAGTAGAGCCGTTCTCCTAGTTCCAGTGGACAGAAAAACAGAGGTGGTGGTTCATTATACCTCACATACACCGTTTACTGCTCAAACCTGAAAAAGAGAGAAATTAAACTTAAACATTATGTGGTTTTTAGCTCTGTAAGGAAAAACAAAGATCTGCATTTGTACAAATGATTCACAGCGAAATGTTTTACCATTTACGATAAACAGCTGCCCAATAAAGCAAGCAAAGCAAGCCATTAATACATACCTTAATGTATAAAGAGAAACAAGAAATGAAACCATAGTCTATATGTGACAGCTAATGAAGAGATATATGAGAGCATCTTTAAAAACTAAGCTACAAAGTCAATGTGCTGCATTTCCAGGCATCTGTTCGAATGCCATTCCGGATCCTGGTTACGTTGAACCACTAACAGTAAAGAACATAACAACTGATGACTCCAGAATGCCGTGCCATCTCCCCCACAGACCTCAGAGTGCTGGATACCAGTAAAAAAAAGCTTAAGGTCAAAGAAAAGAGTAAGTAAATTGGAGTGGAGGCTCACCATTCGCATTTTCTGTGTGCTGCTTTGGAGGCTGTAGCCCCAGAATGTGAGGACCAGGGAGGGATTGTATGAGCACAGTGATCCAGAATACCAGAGATCATATTACTGGGCTGGTAAATATAGCGATTGCCTATGACCTCCGTGGATCATTCAACACTTTGCATTCCAATTTGTTCTTAAAGGAATAGCTTAAACACTTTTCATGGGTTAGTAGTTATATAATATTATTATATGTAATTATATATTATATAACACATTTCAGTTTATTAGTAATATCGCAATAAAATGCTACATCTTATGTACATTTGATCTGAGATAATACCACTACAGCACTAGGCCAAGTATGGTAAAAGGCTATATAATCAATTTAAAGAAAAAAGAAAGCTTGTTTAGCTGGCTTGAAATCCTCAATAACAGAGGAACTGAAGTATTAATGTAAGTATACACACAATGTCAAAATTCAAGAAAAGCCAGTCAGCGTAACCATGGGAGGATAATAATGGGAGTTCAATAAAAGTAATTATAGGAGATTGTAACTGTTAAGTAACCATCCACACCCATAAAATTAAACCCACCCATTAGACATACTTGGTGTGACATCTTATGTTAAATAACGAGATTATCATTCAGATTACATGTAAACTGAGAGAAAAGTAACAGCCGAGGTTTCAGCACTGGACAAGTTTGACGGAGTTTAGCGCTTGAGCTGCAAAGCAGCGTGTGTCACGTGATCCGTGCGCAGAGATCGCTGCAGTGTTATAGCACTATATCACTTAACTTCCCCAAAAAAACCTATCAACATGCGTACTTTGTAAACAAGTCAAGTGTATACATGCTTATTAAAAAAATAAGGCAGACTGCATATGGCTGACAAATAATTTGCGGATACTTTTAACTATAAGACACCATTTATCTAGAACAAAAAGACTTGGTTCTCATATGAATATATTACATTCGCGGAAGGGTCTGGAGAAATCACCCCTGACAATTTACCATGGCAGCACACTGTAATTCTACATGTCTATTAACATCATAACTTGCCGGCCGATGTTATGTAATTAGCGAAGTGTCTGGAAGCTTCCAAGAAGCAGTAAATCGGGTGAGTGGATGAGTATGAACGTGCAGTGAGAGCATTCATAGCGTTACTCACCAGAGTGAGCGAGACCCTCCTCCTTTCCCCGGCCTGCTCCTTCAAGGGAGAGCCCACCGTGAGCCTTCCAAGCTAGCCACTTTAAACTCTTTAAGCCGATACGCGACAGCTCACTGATGCGTTTCAGTACAGCACAAATAAATACCGAGACACTTTCGTGTTTTGCAAGCTCTTGACTTGTAATCAAATGAACGGTCGCTCACTTTAACAGTGACGTCGGTTGGCTCTTCTATCAGCCGATTGGTTGCTTCTGCCCTCGGACGTCATTGCAATGCCACCGCCCACACCGTCACCCTGACGACGGTAACAAACACTGCCTTGAGATTAGTAGTAGCTGTTTTTGTATTTGCACCAAAAGATTTCTTTTTAATGTCAGCCATTTCAGTCGCATAAGTAGTTGCGCAAAACATTTAAAAAACAAACAAACATTGCTAAATAGGAATATGCTAAAATATAGGTCTAAGAATCAGTAAAAATACTTAATAATAATTATAATTATTATAAAATATGAAAGTTGCATTATTGTTATTTCTTAAAATCTCAATAAAAATATAAAGAACAATGACCATGACAGACAATAAAAGTTTATTGTCCTTTTGAGCCACTTCATTCAGCTTCCAAACAGATACACATCAGCGCGTGCACACACACACACACAGCGGTAAATCAATCATTTTAAAACCGTAACATGTTAATGGTGTGATTGTGTGCAATTTAACTCGCAAGTATTTCAGTGCTCATTCAAATAACATGTATAATGCAACTATAGAATAAATGACTCATATTTCTCATCCATTTGACATTTTTAAAGCCTTTCACGTACACGCCTTTACAATATCCGTAGTGTCTGTCAAATTAAATGTAAGATTATAGACTGCAGATGTACAATGTAATGTATTGTAATGAAATGAATGCAGGAGAGGTACATTTTATAAACCATATCGTCAACATCAAAGTATGACATGAATTCACACACTGTACGCAGTCACAATTCAAGTGACGTTACCATAATAAGGTAGAAAAATTCGAAAAAAGAAAGAATATAAATAATGCATATATTTATCAAAAATCATAAAATAATTATGCAAATGTGAAACGCTAATATCAGAAGCATGTCCTGTGTGGGCGCAGAGCATAAAATATTGACGCTCTAAAAGGAAATGTAATGTTTCTCTATGTAAAAAGCGAGTGCTTCATACTGCTTTAATGTTAGACTAGAGTAGCAAGTAAAGGCAAAAGGAATGTTAAAGGCGTAGAGAATTTTATAATCAGAAATTTAATTTATATATATATGTATCATCTATCTACCTGATTATACTTCTAACCTTACAAGATATTTTAAACAAACACTTTAAATAGAGTGGTGAGTGTTAAACTATTTACTGTGCATAACTTTTGGAGTTCTGCATGTATAAGCCACTATTGAATCTCTAACTATCTACCTATTTTTAATTTGGTTATAAGTTTAAATAAAAAAGTGAGAAAGCCAAAATATAAAAATTACAAAGCAACAAATTATGCATTTATGGCATTAACTTATATGTCTTAAATCTGACATGTTTCTCTAATGAAATGATTAATGTTAAATATTTCTAGCTTTTCACATTCTGTTTAATGTAGAAAACTTTAAACATTCACGTTAATATCTTTTTTAACACAACTATATATAAATTTTTGGTACATATTAAACTGTTTAATCTACTGCTCACCTAAGCTTCTCTGACGTTTTAAGTGTAACAATAGTTACACTAAAATAACCTCAGAACTCATCCAATCATTCAGTCCTTCATGTCAAAAATAATGTTACATGTCGGTTTATGTCAATGAAAGTCAATGAAAATTGACTGCAATAAATTACTGTTTAAGACAGTCCCACATGCTAAATTGAGGGTATATTGTTAAACCACGCGTGATAAGCAAATGACAGGGTTCACGCAATGTTTCTAATCACATAGATCTTAATAAATCAGTTGCTGGTCTTATCCTGTTAATCAGAATAACATACAGCTTTCTATGCCTAACACTGATAAATTCTGCACTGTAGGAAAACGGTCTGGCATTGCACATTTCAACACACATTTTAGACAAGTGAATCAAATAGCTGCAGTATCACTGAATCAATAAGGTCTTAAATAATTAATACAGGAGCAGCAACCCCCGGTTATGTTATACTGGCTGGATACAGTCTTACACCAGGATTGATTTGCTACTGATTTTTGTATAGTCTAAAATAATCAAAGTACATCAATCATTAAATCAGAAATAAAATTAAATACCACACATAATAAATTAAGCAATCTTTGGTGGACTGTGTTGACTATTTATCACTTATGAGAGCCTACTATGGTGAGAGTACCAGTCAAAAATTAACGCATCCTTTAATATGGTAAAATCTGAAAAATAGAAGCATGCAAAACTGCAATTTTCATCTGGCATCATGAAAATGGATGAAAAGAACTGGACAATTAAAAACATTGAAAGATAAATGTAAATAAGATCTTGGCCAAATCTTTACTCAAGTGGAGCTAGTACTGCTCATATATAAGATACACAAGGCCTGAGAGTTTTTTTGCATGTACTTAATGGCTGACACATCAGCAGTGCAGTGCAACATTTTCTTTCCATTAGACATTTCCGTCAGTGTATTTAAGCTGTACGTGATTGTCTTGAATGATCTCTAAGATGCACACAGCGGCCTGGCAGGGCCTTCTCTGTGCTTGATTCTTCTGGCTTTTGAAAATTCACTGTTGCTTGTTGACTCTTGTTGACAGAAGGGAAACCATCAATAAACCAAAACTATTGGTGTGCACAAGCCGTGGTGTTTCTGGTGACTGTGTAGTGAAGTGACATGAGAAGTGCAGGTTGAGTACGACCAAAAAGTCTTTGAAGCCCCAGCAAATCTGATGAGCCTAGATGTTTATTTATTTTCCCTGAAAAAACGGTCCCATTCGCTCTACCAAATCCTTGCACATGACGTGTTATTTCGTTTTGGGAACCACCAGGATCTCGTCCCCATCTTGAATGCTATAAGAGTGCAAAGCCCGCGCGCTGTATTTCAACTCATCGGGCCCAAAGGCAGAAGTCTTGTCGATGTAGTAAAGGCGCATGTTGCTGGTGGAGAGCTGCACTACAGTCCTAAGCTGCTTCTTCAGCTCTGCGACAGTCTGATCTAGCCTGATGCTCACATGCTCCACCTTCTCTTCGTAACGCACCTCCACCTTGGCACGGCATCGTGGACGCAGGTCGATCTCAGCCAGAGGGGCCAGTTTCCCGTACTTGGTTACCAAGCAGTGATACCTCCAAAGCAAAACGCAAATACTCAATGTGTATATTCAACACAATAAGCTGACAATATCCTGAGAGAAATCAAGTGTTATAAGCTTGAGTTCACACGTTTGTGTTTGAACAATTTATTATGCAATACATTCTCAGTGTTGCCATAATAGTCATTACAGTAGCATCAATAGTTTCGTAATGTCAGCAGCGAAATTATAATACCTAAATAGTAACAGATCCTGTCATACATATTTGAAGATAACTCTGCCAATCTGCTACTTATTAGTAGCTGTTACTAGTTACTAGTACTGGTTGTTTGGGTGTTTCTGTTGCTCAATTGGTAGAGCATCGCGTTAGCAGCTCAATTGTTGTGGGTTTGACTCCCGGGAAACACCAGCTTGAATTCACTGCAAAATGTATAGCTTGAATTCACTGCAAGTCGCTTTGGATAAAAGCGTCTGCCAAATGCCGAAAAAAGCATGTACACGAAAAACATGTATATGTACCAGCACAGCAATGCGAGAAGACGTATTATGTAAAACAAGCCTGCACAATTGCACTACTTCCTATCCTCATATCTGCACTGCAGTATGCATCATCACACTGACTTGGTGCAATCAATAGCAGGTCTGTGACCGTTTTCATATGTAAACGGTACCTGTGTGGCAGTTCTTCCTCTGAATGATCTAAGTGATAACGGATGAAGAACCTCTCAGCATCTTCTCTCTCTCCTTCCGTCACGAAGCTCCCATTCAGGCAGGTCACCGACGGCAATCTGCGGTTATTGAATTGGGATGAGAGATCCGCTCCGGAGCATTTCTACAATATAACTTATAAGTTAATGGTGAGGTTCAGGTAAGGAGTCTATTGAGATCTGCTGTACTTACTGCGCTATCATTAGACAGCGGCGCTCTTCGCTTGTGTAGGCCTGCAGTAGAGGAATATTTTGCAACCTCACCTCTTTCAGTTTGGGCAGACAGTTCAGCTTCTCAATGTCCGCCCACTGATTAAGTCCTGACACACACAATCATCAGAAAAAAAACATTGTGGAGCTTTTACTTGACTGTACTAAAATAGAAATGACGACATAAAATTACACGATTACACATCGTACTACACAGACGTTTCAGCAAAATCTCAACACAGTCACTAACAAGGTCATACCTGAGTTGTGTATATTTATACTTCGCAGGTTAGGAAAGAGACGGCGAAGGATTTCTCCCGAGTCCTCAATGGAGCTCAGATTGTTGTTGGCCATGATCAGAGTGTCCAGAGCAGGAAACATGGTGCCAAATTTCCGCACCTCATTCCAGTCATGCAGGCTGTTGTCTGTGATGTGCAGCAGACGCAGTGTGGAGCAGGGCATGGGGAAAGGTGTCACAGTGGTGTACTCGTTAAGGCACAGGAACAATTCCTCTAGCCTGAACGAAACAGATCCACATTACTGAAGCCCTCGCACACCACACTGCCACCTTCTGTGGAACCTGATGGAATTTTCTAGGACTTCTTAGATTCTGCTTCTGATAGTTGGGACAAGCACCCTTGCTTATCTTCAAGAACTTTCTGAAGTCAAATGATAACAAAATGATGAGATCTTACAGGGTTTGAAACCCATGATGCACAGAACTGCCTGTGTCAATATTTAGACCATGAAAAATGTCAGCTTAGGAGATTCCAGGTAACATCCATTTAACTTTGCCACTGAAATTTGATGGCTCCAATCCTGTAAACCACACCCCTTTTAAAAACCCCTCCCTTCAAAGCATGTCATCAAACCCAATGTCAGCAAATCTGAACTCTTAAAATGAGTCATAAGGAGAGAATGTTTTTGGTTGGCTACAAAAGTGTGGGACATTGTTTTTCTAGCATCTACGATTATCATAGAGACTGGTGATATACAGAAACATAGAAAAAGGATAATGCTACATAAAGTATATACAAAAATACAATAGATTAAATTTATCAAGCAATACATTTAGAATTTATTGCTTGAAAAAAAACATGGGACAAAAATGTTGAGGTCATATGAAGATCTAGCTGAAGATCGAGAGCACTCACTAGCACTCTGAAGACGCACACTGAGCAAGCATTGTTAGCACTGGCCAGTACTGAGGTCTCTGCTGTGTGAACTTTGAAATATGAGAAGTACTTTAAGAAAGCTACTGGAGGCACTGATAGCATCTCACAATTTTAAAGTACTAATGACAAAGTTGTTTCATATCGTCCCATAACAATGAACAGAATAATCCTTGAACAGTATAACAATGGTTTGTTGTACATGTATGCAGCAATTACTCTAATCTGTATGTCAAAAGGTTTAAACATTAAAACGAATCTCCAAATATAAAACAAAATCAGAACAATATGTAAGACAATAGTGACCAATAGTGATATCCAGAGCAGTCTAGACATCTCAAAATAGATACAGCAATGAATATCACACAAGCCCATCATCGCTCTCTGTTACACATATCATCAGTCCGTATTTTGTGGAGAAGAAATATCAAGCAACACTCACTCAGGCATCTCTCGTGTGAAAGTGTGCACTGTTTCCCAGGACACTTGAGTATTGTTAAGAACTAGACGGCGGATGCTGGAGAAGGCCTTAGCACTGTCTGGCTCCAGAACGGCATCGCTCAGCTGATTAGAGCTGAGGTTCAAGAACTCCAGGTTTGGGATGTTGGAAACAATCTTGCTGATCTGTAAAAGGTTAAAAGAATAATTCAACCAAAAGTTAAAACTTAGATATATCCTAATGTATGAATCTTTTTCGAGTGAATCTGCACTGTTAAATAAAACAACAGAAACTGATCAAGACACTGTTCGATCAGTGTTGCATCAGAAAGGATGAATTGACTGGCTCACCTCATGCCAGTCCTGGAGCTTATTGTGGGATAAATCAAGTTCAACTACATGAGCACAAAAGGCAGCGATTTCTCCCTCATCTCCAGCATGGCTGATTCCACAGCCGTTTAAGACCAACACACTGGGCAGATTCAGGCGGTCTAAAGGAAGAATACCCACACAACTACTGAACTGTGAATCACAGTAACAGGATGCACTTGCTAAAGAGGACATCAATAAAATGCTGTCCTCACCTTTCATAGGTGATCCCTGTGGCCCTGACACTGTGGCCCTGTGACCCTGTGGCACAACCACCACCCCCAGGCCTGGGCCTCGACGGCAGGGGAAGTTCTCTGGGCTGTATTTTTCACTGATCGCCTGCATAAAGGTGCGGCCTACTATCTCAGAGGTTTCCATTGCACCTTCTGCAGCTGTGGATGTAGTTTATAAACAGCTCAGGGAGTGCTAGCACACAACCGTTTAGATAGCACTTTTATGTAAAGGTGTAATTGTTGTTGGATGTGAAGAGGTAAAGATTACAAGGGCACAAATGACAAAATAAAGCCATATAATGATAAATATGCGATATTTCATATAAAAGAAAAGCGTATTTTAATATTTCCTGGTGACTGTAATAAATGATGAAAATTGTACTTCTACAAATGAAGGACAGTTAACAGAGCTTGTGTTGCCATGGCCGAGATTTAACCATCTGCTGACTAAAAACTAATGTTACAAGCCAACACAAAACCACAACCTTTACCAAGCAAGGAAACAGTATAAGCTTTCCTGTAGCTCAGTGGTTAGAGCATGGCGTTAACAACGCCAAGGTCGTGGGTTCAATCCCAGGGATTGCACATACTTAGAATCAATGTATAGTATAATGTAATGTCGCTTTGGATAAAAGCGTCTGCCAAATGCCTAAATGTAAGTATTAAGTACACTCACCTGCTGTGCTATTTGTCCTCACAGGTCCACAGTTCAGTCACAGCTGCACAATGAAATAAAGTGATTTTACTGCAGTTAAGTCATTAAGCTTCAGGTTTAAAGTATAACAGCAATATCTGTCATTTACCCTCTTGGCTGCACACCAGCAGAGAGACTGGGCCCAGCTCAGTGTCTCTTTTGTCTATCAGAAGGGAGTTCAGAGATACAGCTGGAGAAAGGAGTGACCTGATCAGAAATAAGGACAGCAATATACAGTATATCAACCAAGCCAGTCAACATACTCCATGGCACACAAGCAACATTTTTAAATCAGCTTAAAGCACATTTACAGACCCTTAGAGAACACAAATAACAATAAGACCAAGGCCGCATATGCATTCTTTGCTAATCTGTGTACAACAGTACTAATAGAACAATCGCTTTGTTGTTAACAAACCGTTGCCAAGACAATGCACTGCACTGTCTAACCTGCTAAAGTCTAGCAGGAAAGAGAGCCTTCATTTGAACATGAAAATACAATGTTCCTAATATAGACAATAAGACTAAATTGCGATTAGCTGTATTTTTATGCATTTAACTGGTCTCTGTTTTCTTCCTCATTTTTTACATTATTTCAAGTTTGCAGCATAAAGCATATTTGTATTTATTTATTTATACATATTTAAAACAGACGCAGAAATTTGTTCAACACATTACGTGCATGAACATGTATGTACAACTAGATAACTCTTAGTTTATATAAAAAATATTGGTGCTACTCGACTAAATTTGGTGCTTACGTCGATAAAAAGCACCAAAGCCAACCACACACCGGCCAAATCTATCGTCTATTCAACCATAGACAATGTAGTTCTAAACACACGACTGCTTACAAATCATCACAAGACAAATAACATCACAATAAAAGGACGCGGGTCGCAATGGATACTGTGGCAAAAGGATGCACACCAGATAGGTCACTGACAGCACCGATAACAAAGAAATATCAACAACATGTTCAATGATTTAATGTCGGAAACAGAATACAATTTTGTAAGTAAATATTTGCGAATGATCAAAATAGCAGTGTACTACATTACTTCAGCTTCATACTTAGCTAGCCAGAGCCGACAACGTCCCTGCATCCTTATAAAGTAGCTTACGTTAAATAAGCAGCTCCTCAGTGAGACTGATGAGGGGAAACTATGCTCTCAGACGGTTCCTGACGGTCAGCTCAAAAGCGTCATTCTAGTTTGAGTTTCGCACTTTGATCAGTGAGCTCTTCCGCTGCACGCCTGTTGTTGTTGATACATCTGTCACGCTGACCCTATTGTCACGGAAGTGGCGTCACTTCGGCTGGGTGGTCGTGATTGGACCGTTTCGTTGTGTTAGAATGACGTTTCTTGTGTGCCTTCACTGGCGGAGTGGAGAACATTATGCATCGGAAAAAACACAGCACGTTTGATAAACTGCTACATTCAAACTGCAGTTTTTTAGGTTTATTAAGTTTCATGTTATTTTATATTATGTTTGATTTAATGTAATTAATATAATACAAACAATATAAAATATGTAATTGTTTAATTAAAAAGGTCTTTTACTACTGCTAATCACGAAATGTGTCTGTATGCTGGATTACTCATTAATCAGTGGGTGAGTTGTGCGTTTGCATCATTGCTAATGACATCACTTTGGTAAACCAGAGAAGCGTCTTTGGTATAACGGAACATAAATAGGTCCGTCGCATATTAGACTGCTTAATGCTTCCCTCTAGCGGCTCGACCACTAATCATAATCACAGGCAGCTTCAGGTAAATTTAATTCCATTCATGGATTACACTGGAATAGATAAACAGCAGAAAAACTACAGTATTTATGTTTTGAAAGGCATAATAGAATCGCAATCTAACAATTGCGAGCGTTATAGTTAATTACATTTTAAAGCAAGGTTACACAGGAAGATGCTACATAAACAAAATCACTTGTCATGTATTCCTTTTCAGACAGGCGCCTTCTTTTAAGTGTACGTGACACAGATACTAAGAAATGTAATCCTCGTGGTTCAATTATTCTTGTTTAAAAACACCGGAGAAAATATCGCTCCTTTAACGCTTGCTTTAACAGTCAAGAGGCAACCCAAGAAAAGATAAATGCTTTAATGCTTGCATGAAGCAGAACTAACTGAACACAAAATAATATTTGAGTTGTAAATTGAGCTTCATCCAAGGTCCACAATGAGTCGCAGCTGAAGTTTATTCACAGTTGAATGAATACTCGGTCTCTGACTGATCACCTGAAGTAAATGATAAATGTTATCACCCAGAAAACAGCTGCAACTTACAGAGACATTTTATATAAACAGTGAGCATTACATTTGAATTACTGTATATACAAAACTGGCATATCAAATCTTACTTGTTTGGTAGTAATCATAGACTTCGATCACAGCTGGCTTCAGGTTCTTGACTGGAAGAACCTGTTTTAATTGTATCACATAATTCATAGGAATATTTTTGGGAACCTGCAGGACAAATGGGAGAACAAAATGTGTAACTGATATAATATAATATTATAATTTTATTATATTATATGGATCAATTATATGTTTAAAATATGTGCAGTTGTCTCACCTCCTTTAAATACACAATGACATGATCATCTTTAGATTCCACTCGCTCCACTAATGGAAACATCTGAGTGCCAAGATGTGGGGAAGAAATTATTTTAATTTTTGATAAGATACTAAGTTATATGTTATTATTTTTTACTCCGTTTGTTTTTAAAAATGCAGATGCTGAGTTTGGGAAATCAAATTCATCACTTTACACAAGCAAACGCACCAATGATGTATCAGCTGTGAATCCTGATAAGAGTTTAATGTCCACAATGACCATGTTAGTACTTTCCTGGGGACCATTA
>JAZGTJ010001825.1:0-28100 GCA_036877575.1 Botia almorhae
GGGAGCAGAACTAAATAAGCATGCCAGTCATTACCGCCTGTGGGGAATTAGACTCAGGTGCAATGTTTTCTCACAAGACTTTAATTCAAAGTGCAAATAGAGAATCCAATGTCCCTGCTTACCACCTATTTGCTTATGGAAGTGTTTGGGCAATTGCCAGAGAGTTCAATACAGTACTGACTACTTATAATCTAAAACAAATGCAGTCTTATTTTTGCAGCAGGCTGAACGTGTTAGCTCATCACCGCACCTGCACCTGCTTCCTTTGTGTGAAAAGGTCCTTAACCCTCATTGGCCGCAATATATTTGGAATTTTCATCGCACCTTCGTGATGTGTGGGTGCCAAGAGGAGCGAGAAACCTCACACGTTTCACTCAAACGGTAGTCATCTCTTCTGCTAAAGAGACTGCCAGAGGTCACCTGCAAATGCAACCCTCATCCATCTTAGTGAAGGACTGACTGCATGGCTTGTACTTCATACCATAAGCTACCAACTGCTGCATTTGCCAAAGTTTGCGAATAGAAATTCCAAATGTTGAGCTCAGCCGATGATGATGCATAACAGCCATTTCTCAACTTATTCATCTGTACCATCTGCATCAGTCTGTAATTGTGTGTTTACATTTACAGTGTAAGAGAGAAAAGGAGAGAGAGAGAATGGCAGAAACAAAACAATACTCTGTCTATCTATGTAAGCATTTCTGTATTTAAAAAAAAAACATTTTTTAAAACAAAGTTTATTTTTGATGTTCTTACCTTGCCCAGAGGCTCTTGGAGGCCAAAACAGTTAATCATTCAGCTGTCATACTGTTTATCATTGAGTACTAATTAAATAGGAAGATGCAGTATTGTAGTTACTTTTATGACTAATTAACTGGAGCACAGTAAAATGTACCTCATATGTAATTATTAATCAACTATAATTAACTGGACAATAATTGGGAAAACAAGAATGCAAGGGGATGGCAAAATATCTCTGGTGGAACAAAAGACGATGTGTAAATAAAAGCTGTTTCATAAAAGTTCTAGGTTAAATAAAAAACAGACATATTTCCAAATTTATATTTTCCATGACTAAGGTCAAAACCAATATGCCAATCATCCACACCCACACTCTTTTTATATGCGATGTTAGCCCGACACCATCATTTATCATGTTTATTCAATTTGAAATCACCATGGTTACTAAACAGATGAAACATGATTCTAGAATTAGAATTCTTTAATACAGCTTCCTATCTTTGCTAAGTAACTTCTAACAGAAGCATCTTGAATTATCAGATAAAATAATAAGAGTAACTTGCTTTTAATCCAATCCTTTTTCCTCACAGTCTCTCTTTTTCTTTCCATCCTCTTCGTTCTCAAGGAAACATAAATTAAAACCATGCTGTGACAGTGTTCCAGCTGAACTACATGACAGTCCAGGCAGTGGTGGGAGTTTCCTGTGGTCACTGAGCGAGCCCTAGACTTTTAAAAGGCTGATATTTGTGGAGGCACATCCACTAAAGCAGGTGTCAGGAGCAGGGGAATGTTGCAGGAAGGGGTAATGGTTTCACTAATCTTGTATGTGCTAGACATCCCATTAAAGTTGTGGGGACAAGATGTCAAGGGAACAATCAGTGACCACTTAGAGCCACACAAAGCATCTGTCAAGGTTATTTCTCATGTAGAAATGAGAATATCTCTTCGGGTTATCCTGTGGTGTCTTAGAAAAAACTGTGTGGTCAAATTGGGTGTCGGCTGCAGGTAAAAGCCTGACACTTGGATGTTCAGTAGATGGCCTGCTATAGGCAGAATTACTTTTGTCATTTCGTGTATGAATGCACTGCCCTGATGCTGATGGGGTGAGTCCTATTAAGAGTCTATTTGAAAGAGGGACTCAAAGTTACATAGGAAAGACTCTTGCCTTTGAATGCCTGATTGGTTCAGAAACTGATCAGGCACACAAGTCATTTTGATTGGCTCATAACTCTGAAACTCTTAAGAGGTTTTTACAATGATGCACCGAACTGACATGACCGATCCTCCACCCCATCCCATCCCATGATAGTTTGTCTGAGCGAACCTCTATTTTCTGCCTGCTGGATTCAAAAATGGTGCGTATTAAATGGGCAATACCTGGGTGTCAGTGATAAGCGTTCCCTGTCACCTGACAGCTGTTTATTAGGGTTTGACACTCACAAGCTGTCATAATGATACGCACCAGTTGTGTGTGTGTGTCTGTGTGTGTGTACGAAAGGTGAGGGTACAACCTACTCAAATGTCTGGCAGAAACAAATCGAAAAGTCTGATATCATAAAACTGGCAGGACTTTTCACTGATAGTAACATTTTCAATTTTAGTGTTTTGAACAGCGCTGCCGCACATTAACGAGAGACAATCAATAGACTTTTGAGGATTCCGAATATGAAGCTCAGCATATTTTAAAGGACTGCCTACGTTTAACACCTTCATTAATTAAAAATGACTATGAATTCTGATAAATCACAAATTCTCTTTCAAGGAGAGCCTGGAGCCTATCATAATTCTGAATAGGCTTAGCGAAAGAGAAAAAAGCATTTTTGTGAAATTTCACTTGCAAAGAAATTGTTTACACTGAATATATATTCTCAAAGGCAACAATTAGAGTGTTCACCTTCTCTATAGTCTAACCCCTATAAATGTTTCCAACTAAAAAGAAAGCACGGAATATAAAGCCCATGGTAGCTCATATATGGAAGAGGAAGAGTGAGAGAGAGGGACAGACAGGCAGACAAACAGACAGAAAGACTGAAAGAAAGAACCTCCATTCTCCATTTGATCATGAGACAATCCTGAGTGCACCATTATTACCTGTTGCTGGCTGCTGTAATATTCTAGATGCATCAAAAGTCCATCAAACCAATACTAGCCTCAGAAGCTCAGCAACAGAAGCACTTGGCTAGTAGATAAGGCTGCTCAGCCAGTGAATGCTAGCTCTAAACAGAGCCATTCAAAAGCTTAGAGAGTAGAAAATGGGAGGCCGCTTTAGTGCTAAGTTAAAACTAGCTTGTCTTATTACATTGGACAGGGACTGGTTTAAAAGTCATGCTAGCTTAGGTGCCAGAGTGATGCATTTGTCTCTGTGAATTAGGTTCAGATGGGTATTTGGTTTGGAGCATGCTGACAGCGTTGACAGTGTGGAGGTCAAGCTCCATCTCCATTCCTGTGTCGCACTGGGTGGAAATCAAAGTTCGGACCCAGTTTGAACACATATTCATACGCACGCACACACATATACAGAAATGCACGCACAGACACAACCAGTTTTCCGGTTTTTGCATTTGGTGCATTATGTATGAGATCTTAATTTCTTCAAACTGAAGCATTAAAACTGTAATCTGCAATGCTATTTGGATTTAGATCTAAAATGCCATTTATCAGATTACAAATTTGGATTGAATGTGTAAAGACAATAAGGACTGAACAATAAGTTGAATGTACATTCACACAACACTGATGAACAGACCAGCTCGGACCAGCATGGATTTCTATTTCCAAGCTGGTTAAGAAGCCTGGTGGGCACAACAATAAACCATCATCCAATGCTGGGAACCAGCATCCAAATGAACAACAGCAATGCGGGTATTTTCAACAGAGAAAGGAACTGAAAAGAGTGAAAACCAAACAGGGTAAGAACTCTTTAGAAGAAATATATTCATCATGCAAAGGTCTCAGCAGAGCTGAGAAATGTGCTTTCCTTAAAGAGAAAATGACCCTAAATGTAAAAGAACTAGTTTTACACTTTGTACTCTTGTGAATATTTCTCATGATGGGTTTATTTTTGGAAGTCAATTTCTGTGTAGACATATACCTTAGAGTCTAGATTTTAAAAGCTATTAAACATTTTCCATTTTCCAAAATAATACGGCTCATTTAACACACGTTGTTAACCTTTGTGACAACACATTCAGAAAACCCAAATCCATCAAAAATGTATAAAAATTAGGACTAAACTTGACTTAAAAGAACATGCAGATGGCTTTGCAGAAGGAGCGTGAACCATAGAGAGGAATGTATTTATAATCTGTGTGGCATTTTGCTCCAGGGAACAAACACTGCAACAGTTCCTATTAAAATCTACACATGATGTACATGTCAGGACACACTTGTGTACAGGTTCTCTCCTGAATTCAAAGGTCTGTGAAGGTAATAAATACCTCTCAAATCTCTGATATGAATGTGTTGAACAGGGCACATCATCACAAAAGCCCGCCTCTTACTCACTAACCATTCCCAATCCAGTTAACCATTAACCATTTAGCTAACCATTCCAATTAACCAAGCTCTAAATGTGTTTAAATAATGCTGTGAGAATTTTAATGCACTTATTGTTATTCTTTTAACCACAAACGTGCCTCCTTTCTATGTCAATTGGGCTCAATGTAGATTGTAGGTTATTTATGTAACTTTGCACTATTTTCCTGCCACAATTTACATCAGGCTAAATTTACAATTAAATGATGGAAAAGAGTGTTGTGGCTGGGCACATATCCAGACGTGTAGTGTACTCAAGTACACTTGAAGAGCCGAATAGGCGTCTGGATTACAGTGGTTCAGTCAGGCTGTACAGTCCCAGTAAAGTATGCCAGAAAGCAGTAGCCCACAACCTAACATTTATATCTGGCCTGCAAGATGGGGATTTGCACTCTGCAAACTATCTCCAACACAGATTTCTGGCCACGTCTATGAATCCTTGTTGAATCGATCGCTTAAAAAGCACGATGCTGCAAATAAATAACTCTATCAGTGCCCACTGTGTAATTCATTCGCAGTCAATTCACTCCTCTACATTTTCAGTGTGTTGAATTACGAAGGTATGGTCCTTATCGGTGCATCAGGATCACTCTGCATTAATGCCCCCCTTAAGCCAACGGCCCTGAGCTAAGCTTATTATGTAAAACACACCATAAGGGCCACATCCTGGTGACTAAACCCACATTGGTGATGCACTTCATGTTTTAAAACATCTATTTTAAGCCAACTCTGTCTGCTGCTCTACTCAGAGGACAGATGCCGGGCTTGAAATCTCCTGTGACATTGAGTCGCCCTTCTTGACGGGTTTGTTTATGTCCCTCTACATCACAGGTGGCACACTATTCGCTCGCTATCTCTTTCAGGAAATCAGAGATACTGCAAAAAAAGTACTGGAAGTCTTAATAAATGTTTTAATAAATAATACCTAATGCATTATTTCTAAATATATCTGTCAATAGATCCGAGATCCTGCGGCACATTTATATTTTACCTAAATATAAGGAAAGGAAATCAGTTGTACACATCTCTAACATTTTAAGCAACATTGCTAGATTTTGGCTGCACACTACCATAATATGAATATCTGATGATTGTACTGATTACATATCAAAAGCATATTTCCCTTTTTGAAGCCTTCAAGACTAAAAATACATAAATCCTTTAACACTGTGTTAATGTAAAATTGCCCATTTACTTTAATTAGTTAAGTAATGGTCTAAATGATTAGAAACAAACTAGACACGGAGTTTCATTGGCTGCAAGGCAACTTATCATTCCAGCATTACAAAATCTATTTCATTATAATTCAGAGGAGTAGCTCAGCGCACACTCCAAAGTAATTGAGGCGATATTTTAAAACTGTGGCGTTAGCAGCTTTTCAAAGATGTTTTTAA
Source organism: Botia almorhae (assembly GCA_036877575.1). Taxonomy (NCBI): domain Eukaryota; kingdom Metazoa; phylum Chordata; class Actinopteri; order Cypriniformes; family Botiidae; genus Botia; species Botia almorhae. Next base: position 5,670 of record JAZGTJ010001825.1, read on the forward strand.
AATGTGATGATTTGTTCATGCATGAATATGGAGGATTTTCTCGCTTCATGCTCTTGCATCAACAAACTGTTTTAAATTCTTGCCTGGATTTTCTCATAGATTGTAATGAATTCCAATGAATATTCCCACTTTTATATTTAGTCTGATGTGATTTACTCTGACCTGTTTTCGTAAGTGAGTTAGTACTGGTGGGCCTCTCTGGATGTTTTGGCTATGACAGGATAATTTGAGATTAATTAACTTTGGCATGGTTAACATATTGCACATGATTTTTTTTCTTAAAGAACAGCAATAGTTCATTAGAGAATCTTGCCTTATTGAATTTAAGTTCAAATCTATAACTTTTTTTGGTTATAAAAAACAGTAAAAAAACCTCGGTTTGCAACACTAAGTTTATAATAATAATTTATAATTTGTGCTGTCGTATCCATTTTCCCAGGAAACGTCAGTGTTGCTTCATACGACTTCAATTTGTAAAGTACGTAATGTAAACTGCGATTCTATTTTTCAAACAGAGATGGCGATAAAGATGCAAAGTTACGAATTGCAGCTTTAAAATTAATGGTATGCATTGGCATTGCTATGATGTATTAATGTTCTATCAGTTACCAGAGCTACAGGATAGAGTTTCAGTAGACAGACACAAAATGCTCCAAAAGTGCCTCTTCTACTGAAGAGGTTTTTGCAGGAGGGTTCAGTTGATCTTTCTTCACCCCACACTGTGAGTTGTGTTTGCCCCCTATCATTAATGGCCCATCCACTCAGTGGCCTTCTATCTCTGTTGGCCCATCATCTAGTCCATGATCAATCCTTCAAAGTGATTTTCCATTAACCTTGCCATTGTGATGGACTTGTGTGGCCAGTGGCTATAGACCAGCAAATTTTTCCGGTTCAGAGTTTGATGATAGGAAAATAATGACCTGAATCCCTGTTGTAATCTTAACAGTGGGGAGAACATTTGCAAGACATAAGGCTCGAATTACTTGACAGGGCGGACTTTGCTGAAAGCCACTGCTTAAACCCCTCTGGAATAGGATTGTCAATCCCAGTTTCCCAAGAGGTTGGCAGCTAATTTTCATCTCAGTCCAAATTATAGAAGTCAATTACATGAATGTGAACAGACAGGGAAAAATTGAACTTGAATTGAGGTTCTGTTGGGATCACTTACAGCATTACAACATTTAGCTGTGACAAAGGCCCCAAACAGCCAATCTGAATGAAACAACTTCAGATAAGATTTAACATTTAGAATTATTCTGAACAGGTACAAATAAAAGCAAAAAGTTCAAATGTTTCCTTTGAGCTTTTGTATTAAAACTTTGCCTGTTAGAGCATGAGAATGGTATTAACATTATTTAGTCTGGTTTGTGCCATTGGCAAAAACTAACATAAATAATGACTTAAAGACACAAATCTCCTATTTTAATTTCATAGTGGTTTGATTCATAAGCTAATAGCTTCAGCTCATTAGGAAACTTTCCCAAATATGACTGATTAAATCATTTATCCTAAAACATTACAGCTACTATAGCTCTGCATGAAAATCATAATTAAGGATTATTTACAATTTTATTTATTGTATCAATTCAGATAGATTTATTTATATTGTTTTTCATATACACATTAAAAATATTTTGATTTGTAAGTGTATTATCCTTCAAAGAAGCATTTATTATTACTTATCAGTTATAAGTAATAATTATCAGTAACTTATCAGTTACTTATTTCTAATAATAAGCAAAAATAGATTATCAACATCTTTCATTTGAATATTGATATAATACTGCAGCATAATTTTAGTAATGTTGGGTGGGATACTTCGACTGTTGTGCCCCCTTAATATCTGAGCCAACATTTTCCTCTAATTTATTTTTCTTGCAGGAAATTTAAGATTCCATAAGGCATCCCAGATGATTAGCTAGAAATAAATGAAAATAACAATATACTATAGTTGTTTAAAGAGCTTCCCCTTTAAATAGTTTATTTCCTCAAAAGGTCCCATTTACTTTAAAAGTTGCATTGCCTTCTGTTCTTTAGCTATCAAAGCAACTCACCAAGGCAAAATATTGCTGTTGTTTGCACGGTTTACTTTAATGTGTCTCCTGTTGTTTTGTCCAAGAAATTGCTTTGAAGCAAATATATAAGTACTGTGTACTGCCCAAACTCCAGAATTGTGTTCTAGGAAGATAGATATCGAGTCCAGGTATTCAACTTGCTCACAAATACTTACTCTTTATAAATTACAGAATCTCCTCAAGGTCCAACTCCTTAGAAAAACTAAAAGCCTGCCAGTGCGGTTGAATGCATTGAGCATATGTTTTCACTGGCAGTCTCTTTGGAGAGCGTCCTCAACGCAACATGTTATATTGTGCAAATGAATTTCCCATATTGCTTTAATTTTCACTCTGCCAGCATAACATTTAAAGTGTGCTTCAAAGTTACTGCTCTGTGGGATATGGTTGTGTGAACTGTGTGACTAATGTTCCATGAACCGCATGTTGTTTGAGCTTTCCTCATGGTGCAACTTCCTACAGTTATTTGATCCATCAACGAGTCATTAGTTGCCGTGCGGGTCATGAGGGAGCAGAGACTCTCTCTCTATTACCTGACAAGTGAACTAGATAGAACCAAATACTCTTGATAAAAAAATCTTAATTTCATCCCTAATCTCAAAACATTTCACAAAGGAGTTATCTTGTTATCTTGTTATTTCGTGGCATGGTTGTTTTTTTCTTTATTTCTTTAGCTATTTCTTTACCTCAGGCTTAAGTTTTTATATCCTCTCCAAATAAACTCCAATTAAACTTGTAAGCTTGTAAATTGGTACGCAAGACATTTGGAAAGCTTCGAGCCAAATAATTGGAGTCCTTCAGAAAGAGGAAACTAAACACAAACTGTTGTTGAACTCACATTGGCAATTAGGATTCTAGACACTTTATCTTTGGCTTTAAAAGTTTTATGTATTCATTTACTGATTCATTTCAGACTGACACATCAATAATCGAGGTGTTTTCCTGCTTAGCTGGTTAAGAATGGAAATAGTTGGTTTAAGCTGGGCCTCCCAGCCTAGCAAAGCTGGTCTTCCAGCTAGTTTTAGCTGGTTGGTCAGCTGGTCTTCCAGCCTGACCGACTAAGGCCAGCTTTACAGACCAAAAAGGGGCCCAAAACCCCTCTAAAAGCCTGCTAAACTGCCTTAACCAGCTACAACCAGGCTAGGAGACCAACTAAAATTTGCTGTCTTTCTTTCAACAGTGCTATGTTCCAAGATCTTACTCTTGCGGTACTGTACCAGGTGCCTTCAGCTGGAGTGCACAGACTGTTTTTTAGCCAAAGAACATCAGCCCACCTTAGTCCTCTGGGAGTTGGTGCTGTTTGCCGTGCTTCTGATGTAAATGTCAGACTCTTCGTATGTATGTTGCTTTGTTGTATTGTGCATGAATAGCCTCAGGGGATGTTGTCACTATCGATCGGGGGATATTTTCCTCATGCTGATGTCCTATTCTTTCTGAATGTGGTTGTAACACTGGTTTATCCGCACTCCTGTTAGACTGCTCAAGAGGAGGCCCTGAGATAAATAGACGAGGAACATGGGAAACCAGCAGCCGACAGTCCAACAAAAGAAAATTCCGCCACCTAAACTGTTAAAAAACCATTTGTCCACATGTGGTCTGAAGGTTGTACACTGTTGTACACCTGTAAAAGTCTAAAGGTTGTACACCTGTAGCTCAACTGGTAGAGCATTGCGTTAGCAGCACAAAAGATTGTGAGTTTGATTCCCAGAAAACAGACATACTGCCCAAATATATAGCTTGATGTGCTGTAATTTGCTTTGGATAAAAGTGACGGCCAAATACGTAAATGTAAAAGCAAGGGAAGCATTGCAAACAAACCGCCCTCTTGTGCAAACCAAACACAGCAGCCACTTCCTGCACAGAGAGAGCACTGGGGTAATCTTTGAGAGCTCTGCACATTAAGCTTCAAATGATCTCATTCCAGCTGAGAATTTGGAGTACGTTTAAATTGGCTCCCATTATCAGAGTGACTCATTTCCACTTGCTCGGGTGACGCAGTCATTACCAAAATTCTCACCATAGTGTCAACTGCAAATTGGCTGTCCAAATGTACCCAGTCTGACTTGAAAATGGATAACATGTAATTTACATTAACGTTTTTGCATTTAAGACAGATAAGAACATTTTTTTACATAAACATAAGTAAAACGCTATAGCCCTTGTGTTATACTCCGTTATCTATAAGAATAATGTGCGAGTTACCCTTCACAAGTAACATATTTAAACATTCATACGAGTTGCTCCTTGACAAGTTATTAAAGATAAGGACTAGAAGCCCCTCAGAATTGTAGCATGTCATCCTTTATATTAATTATTTCCTGGAGAGAGAAAGGTGTTCCGCACAGATTTCATCTTTCCGAAGCTCTGCTTTGTTTGATCGACATCCTCATTGTTCCAAAGAGTTTGCATTTGTCATCCTCCAGTAGCACAGGTAATGATCAGACTGCATGATAATCATATCCACCGTCTCAAACTGTCACTCCAAAATGTATGACATATTATACATGGCCACATTTTTCATTCCTCCGAGACAAATTTTTCCATCGACAATAGACTATGATTACATGCCCCCTGAAGGACGGATATTAGTTTGAGCTGTTATTGGTAATTATTAACACTTGTGCTCAATCAAATCTTTTTGACAGAAATCCATTGGTGGTACATAATTCTGGTGCACACCTTCTGATAGGACATGGATCACAATCATTTGACTAGTGGGTATTGTAATTCTTTGTACCCAGATGCAACTACTATAAAAAATTGAGTTTTGATCAATGCTAGTCTAAAAATAGCACCTAATTAGCTGTCAGCATTCTGGTATTTAGCAGGGTAACCTCCTATGCAATGCATGTTTAGATTGAATGTTCAGCAATGTTTACATAGTGTAATAATACAGTAAATATTAACAAATGTTGTGAACTGCTGAAAATGCAAAGAGTAAAGATGGGACTTTCAGATGCTAGCTTTCCCCAACAACAATAAAAAAGAAACACATTTTTTTTGGACAGAAGAATTTCATGCAGCAGCATAATAAAAACAAGCACATTGCAAAAACAACAACAAAAATCACTGGCCCAGCGATACTGCATATAGCTATAATACAGCAGAAAACACTAGTCATTATTCTCATCCTAATGTGGACTACACAGTCAAATATCTTCGCTGGGGCTCTACACAAATGCATGCATGCATCCTCCAAACCCGCGGCGATTACAAGCAGTTTGTTTAATGATTTGGCTCTAAACAAACACATTTGTTCAGTATTTGTTCATGGGCTGGGAAATCAGACACAAAAATCCTCTATGGTCTACTGTGTCCCAGTACAGCTGCTGTGAAACTTTTGCTCTAAATGAACAGCTATAAAGAGTCACCAATTATACGACTATCCAAATAGAGTGTGATTTTACTGGCCACTTTTGTTCCCTAAGGTTAAATGACTTATAATGTTTACATTACTTAACATTAAAGCATTTAATTTATTTAATAAAAATGTGCGGCATTTTAAAGGGAAGCATGAAGAAATCTGTTATGTGCTTGTTTGGCTGTAGTTTCAAACAACTTGTTATCCTCAATTTACATTGTACTTTTATGTAGTTAATGTTCTCTTTTACCTTAATGGCTGAACCCACTTATCCACAGGAGAAGATGCATGCATAATTAATGGGATAATAATCATTACAAAGATGAGGTTATAGATGCTGCTCTATATATAATGTATAATTGCTTCTTTCTTTCTCATACAAAACGGCCTGAGAAGTTAACACCCTTTTTTGATTATCCTCTTTGATGAGTTCCCAGACTAAGTGCCAGGTGCTGTAGCATAACCAGACAGGCTGCAGTCGCCCTGCCAACACTGGGCAAGAGAATAATTAACTCTGCGTCCCAATTAGAGAGACACAATCCTGGGAGAGCACTGAAAGACGTGAATCAAATAAAGTAGAGTATACTCAAGAGTGATCTCGGAAGCCCTGGATAAATACATTAGAATAGAGGGCAAGAGGGACGTAAATCCAAGACAAATGAAAATAGACTGATGGGAAAACAGCTCTCCGGTAATGTCCATTTTTGTCATTTCTGCCATCTGTATGCTTTCCAATGCGCTCTGTGGATGTGTTTGCAATAGAACACTAGCTTATTGCATACTGTTTACTGCACAGTATACACTGTATACTATATACTATTTAAAAAGAAATAGTGAGTGAAACTGGGTGGTACCTTAATTGATTCACTGACAGTGGTGTTCAGTAGTGTTTGAGGAAATAATCTATGGTACATAATGTGTACAATACGCATACTACAAGTACAGTAAAAGTAGAAAGGTAGTATGGTAATCTGAATATCAATGAAGCGTTTTTAAGAAAGAGACAGCAAGACAAAAATAACAAAACGGGCAGCTGAAAAGAGCACAGATGAGGTCTGATTAAGACAATCACCCAAATAATGCCACTGTGTGTTGGAAGACGAAATCAATTATGTAAGAAACTCATCACAGATTCTATTGGCAGAAATCTGCTCTTGAGTTATTTATTATGGCAGGCTTCTAGGGTCGGCTGTTCTGATGTCTTGATTTAGTAGGATACTTTCTAATGTATAAATGTAAATACAAACTCTAATTAACACATCTCCTTATGAGATTAATATGTTAAAATGAAAAAAAATCACCATGCAACTGTGAATTTTCTTTTACTAGCATGGAGAAAAGATGGTTAATTGTAATTAAAGACATGTTTTAATTCGCTGTACTGCATGTGGCAGTGCTTGAATGGCTGTACAAGGTGATTGTTGTTGTTGATATGCTAATAATTTGCATATTTGTTAAACATTCCATTAGTTTGTAAGAAACACAAATATACAAAATGAGTTAGAATTTCCGTACGTTTCTCTAAGCACCCTGCTTTCCTAGTAATTATATACTAAAACACAAAACCAACAGAAATCTTTCTTTCTGGTACAGCATATTGTGTTCTATATTTTTTAATGTCCTATATTTTTAAATAACCCTCTTTAAATGCAAAGTATACGGCATACCTGACAGACGACAATATATTGCTTCAATTTAATAAGACCTTATGCAAGTGCCCTCAGAAACCACTTTATTAAAACCACCTCTTATGCAGCTGCTTTAAAAATGAGTTATTGAACCAAACCAAACTGTAATATAATCAAAATGTGGTGTAATGCGCAGGATAGTACCTTAATATCATATTCAAAGAATTGCTATTTGAAGTATGAAAGCAAGTTAATAACACCTTAAAAACACCACAGAAGCAGCATAACACTGATCCTGAAACAGACAAAATATGTGGTTCAAGCTGGTTTTGCTACAATGTCACAAAGGACTGAGGTGACAGACCTGTTTTTACCCCACATTATCTGACCACAACTGCGAGCCGCCAGAGTTTGGCCCTTAACATCTCTGTTGTCAGCGTGTAATGTGATATAAGCTCGGCTGTACACAGCAGAACATGAGATTGGTACAGTATGCCCACAGCAGACAGGTAGTCAATATCCAAACAGCAGTCATGACTAGCCACAAAAGGACCATCGCCGAATATGAAACAAACGTCAGAAGACAATGTGCGCGGCTCAGAAAGAAGATATAAAAAAACAAATAAGGTATTTTCACTCTGATACAATGTTAGTTGCAAATAAAGCCACGTTAGGTCCTCAACAGATCGTGTGGTTGTTCTCTATTTTTATGCAGCTCATCAGCCCATTGTGATTTAAAGCAGAGGAGCACATGTTCAGTCTCATTTAGATCACCTCTCATCAAATCACTGAGGCACAATCTCACACTGCCTCTATAAGTCATCAGTGAAATCAGTGGCATTTATTATTTTTGGAATTGCTTCCCTGCTGATTTCCATGATAGTGCAGCTGTGTTGCTTTGCCCTCCTTTGGTTCTGCTGTTTGGCTGGGAGAAATATTAAACAATTGATTATGACCACTACTAGATCTTGGATAAGGTGGTTTCAACAACTTAATGTTACTCAGTGACCCTGCCAGATCACTCCTTAAAAATAGTTCATCCAAACCTGAAAATTCGGATATCTTTTACTCACCCTTACTAAACAATTGAGCGATTTATAGCAGAATGTCCAAAGTCCTCTTTTCGATACAATAAAAGTTAACGATTTTTATGGTGAGATGAGAAAAAGTCATACAGGTTTACAATGAGGGCGAGTAAATGGTGACAATTTTCATTTTTGAGTGAAATGACCAAAATATTGATTTAAATGTTTTAACAATCCACTTTACTTAAGTCACACTTAATTAATTTAACCTGTTATGAGGGACACTAGTGAGCTGTTTCAAAGGTCCAATGTACTGCATGATTCAATTATTAAACCCTCATTTATCTTAAAAACCATGCAATGTAAAGCCTAAGAGTTCAATTTCAATATCTGACCTGTTTAAAATAGCATGATTTAGCATGATTAAATCATGCAATGAGTATGTACATTACTTGCTTTACTGTCCAGATATTCAAAAATGACTTTAAACCTTTAAATACAAACAAGTACAATACAATACAATCTTTTTTGGTTTAAAAGATGAACTGGAGCCTCTCTAGAATTATATTATGACAGCACTTGGGCTCGGCTCTCAGCATGCTTCTAAACGCTGTCAGTAATGGGTCATTTACAGGCCTCACTGTGTTCCGCAGCAGCCAATCAGATTCCAGAACCATGTGGGCCTCTGCCCGTAGGCTTATACTCACCTCTTCAGACTGACATTTATGGGTTTGAGACTAAGCCTTGAGGACCATCAGGAGTAAGACCTTCTTTAAGATGGACTTTATGTGAGTGGGTTTTATTGAGTTCTGTCGGAGGAACCTAAAGGCTTGGAGGCAACAGCTGTTCTCTCAGCTAACTGTGACTAATGTTGTAAAGCTGTTCTTAAAGCGAAAGCAAGGAACGCAAAGCCTGGATCTTAAGTTATGATAATCCTTCAAAGAAATAAAGCAGAGCTACAAAAGTGTTGTGTGGTTTGCTTGTGCTGTACAGTCATATAAGCTTACAGTTGCATATTGACATAGAGGAGCTGATGTGCCAGTCCCCTTAGAGAATGAGTAATACATTAATAAACATTTACATATGTTTACATTTTTATAGATTGTACACATACTGTTGCCTGAGTCCATGGGTTAGCATTTGACCAGTTACGCCTATCTAGGTCAGCGAAGGAGTAGGGGAGTTCCCATGGCAATGAGGCTGTGTAAATTTAGTTTTTGACCTGCGGTATGTGTGCTGTTCTCTCCGCTTCTAAGATTGAACTCTGCTCTCTCGACCATCCATTTTGAGGACACAGGCGGTGTCATTATTTTTCTCATTGCTGAGGTCCTGAACATTCTCAACAGAATCATGTAGGTAATATCACTGTTGGTTTTTGTGAATTCTCAGGCCACATTTGCGGACAGTATAATTGGGCGAAACAGCTCAGTACACAGTGTATAATTGTGAATAGAGAATAATTGTTATCATAAGTGACCCTGCAGCCCTCAGAGATTTTGACACACAGCTGTGGTTGTGTTTCTGACCCTGCCCATTTCAGGGTCACTGTGTATTTATCAGTACTGGAGCTTTGATGCAGTTCTGGCACAGGCATAACAGAGACAGTACAAAACACAGTGTCCCACAGCGCATCAGCTGTGTGGGTGGGACTTTTCTTACTTTGGATAAATATCAGAGTTGAGTCATAACTTTTCAATCTGTCAGATATAACTGTAACAACCAACACATTATTTTGTTCTAAAGTCATACACTCTCACACAACCTACCATTAGAAAGTGAGATTAAATTCAATGTGGTACAATACTGTGAAACTGTAAAGGATATTCCCGGCACTGAGTAAAAGCAGTACAAATTGAATAACAGATACCTGCAAGGCAAAATATCCGTTTATTCATTTGCTTTGCCTCTTTGACTTAATATCAAAGAATATCACAGTCTCTGTTAGCAAACGTCTTTTAAAATCCATTAGTGTGCTAGCAACAGAGTCATTCATTTATTGGAAAAACAAAAAGATTTGCACAGGTTGTAGAACCTGTTTCTTCTAACGCAACAAAAGTCTGATAACATTGGGATCAGGGCAGCCAAGATTGGTTTTCTAAGGGATAACAATGAGACCTAGCAAAGGTCTTTGGTATGTTAAATCCAATCTGCAAACAAGGGAGAACTAATAGATTGTACAAAAAAAAACAAAGGAAGAAAATAAATTTGGCATTAGTCACATGCAAATACATCTTAATAAATCATTTTTTTCCACGCCCAAAACAAAATCTCCTATGCTCGACAGCTGACACCAAATGCCAAGTTCCTATAGAGACAGCTACCTGTGAGGTAGCAAAGACAGGTAGGTATCAGGATGGAAGCATGGATAACACGCTGAGAGATTCAAGTGCTGCCGTCAGAGGCTAAGCTGATTAACCTGTTCTGCCATGCCAGTTTTGTCTCAGTTCCAGCATAGCTACTGTATCAAGAAGCATCCAGATTTTGCATCTTTTGTTTGGCAATTACGCACAAAATTTTGTGAGTCCCTAAAAAGCCTCTAAGACGGAAATTATTTTTGCAGTTTCCCTTAGAGCATCTCAAGTCATATGTGAGATATGCAAGTCAAATGATCACCCAAAGGAACAAGCTTTCCAATCTGCCAGTATTTCCTAACAAAATTCGCACAGACAGCAGCTCTCTGAAATATAAATATGTACTCAGAGTACCTTAAGGGTCGATCTAATCAATAGGCCTCTGGGAGCTCACTGTCACATTAAATATAGGCATGGGATGCTCCGGCAAAATAAATAGAAAGAAATGACTCAGATTGGCTCAACAGAAGTTCAGATTTCCCAGAAGGGGATGGCGATTGACAGGCGGTTACCTGCTAATTCAGAGATCCATGTCAATCACTGTGAGCTAACAAACACATCAGTTTTATGAGGGCGCCATCAAGAGAGATGAACAAAAGAAGTCAAACACAGAACATGAAAGTCTCTAGCGCTAAAGTAAAACTTCATCTAAAATTAATTATTAAAAGTCATTATATTCACTATTTACACTGTTTCATTTAAGCTGCAGTGGACGTGAGATGATTTGCGAATGACTTATGTTTCTGCCTGATGATTAAACAAAGGTATCACATGGCCTCAGTAGAACTCATATGTAACACATGACTCCCATTGACTATATTTTTGGTGGTTTATTTAGTCCTTTTTACAGTTTGACAAACCTGGTCACTATGAACTTAGTGCATGAAAAAAACGTCGATTCTAAATACTGTTTCAAAACCTTTTCAGTGGAAAAGTAACAGTATATAGGTTTTCAAATGACATGAGGATGAGCACACTATAAATAAAAAACTACCCCGTTGAAAGTATTTGTCATTAGATTATTTGCACCAAGCTCAGCAGTTTGTTTTACAGTGCAGAAAGCCTTGTTTCTGACATCACTCAAAGGTATTGCTAGTTTTATAAGAGGCATACGCGCACACTGCACGTGGCAGAGAATGCAGGCTCTCCTGTGGACAGCAGCACATCAGAGCTGATTGCATCTCACAGCACTACCTGTTTACCCTCCTATTGGCTAACCGTGACATGACACCTCCTGTAGTGTTCCGCAGGCAACACCTGAGTAGAATCCCCCACCGGATCGGAAACTAGCTCGCGCCAACCTTTCCGAATCCCTGCCAAGGAACACATATGTCTGCCTGTATCCCCACTGGCCAAACCTTGAGGCAATGGGAAAGGTATCAACATGGAGTTTCAGATTTATTTACTAGTTTGACTTTTTTTGAGTCTCTGTTTCAATGCAGCCTATGGAGAAGTGATTCATAGAAAGAAAATATTGACTATGGAGTGCCCTCAGTTAGTAATACACATCTCACTGAAATATTGCTTCAGAATCCGATCAAAAATGATGGGCCACGGTTGAATGACGTTGGACATATTGCTTTAGTGTACCCACGGTTTGCTGCACGGTTGTACTGAACTGGGTCCTTCTGTGAATGACTCAAAGGAATTGTACTGTGTCCGGTATTAGATCTGAAGAATGTAATATGACATTACATATGCAGTACTGACCTCCTGTTAAAATAACCCAATACTCGGTTCTGTTCAAGAAGTCTACTTTCTAACATTAATGGAATATACACTTTAAGATCTTTGAAACATAGTTCACTCTTTATTGGCAATCAAAAGAAGAAATGACTGCACACAGGTTTGGAACAGCATGAGGTTTAGCATATAAAGAATTTTCATTTTGGAAGAACTATTTTTTTAATGTAATAATCTCGGCTTTCACAAACAGTTGCTGCACCTCTGCATGAGACAAACAGCCATTACAATATAGCCCAACTACCATCACATAAAACTTTCCATTCTGTTTTATTATGTTTTATGAAGTTGGTGCAATGGCAATAACATGAGTTCAATCATCTACGAAAGAGTGTTAGCTCAATATAATATAGGACTTTAGGGAATGCAGATAGATGGCTGAGCAGGTGTGTTGGAGATTCTTGACATTTAACGACTCCAGGGACAACAACGTGAAGCACGTCTACAGCTCAGGATTATAATCTTGATGTAGTGGCACCTTGTGGTAATTTGTAGCTACATTAACATTATAAGTTATAGACCCAATTAGAACCCTGAAAAGCCACAATACAATAATACAGATGCAGTACGTTCAGATCCCTGTAAATCTGCTCAAGAAACAGAAAGAGTATTTATTTCTCTCATGGTTTGTGTCCAGCAGGGTTGTAATGTAACTGAAAATTGCTGCTTAGAAGCTAATAATTTCTATTTACCTTTAAAGCTCCTGACATACAAAGCGATACTATCATCCGCAAGATTCTGGGGGTGAAAATAAAGGAGCTTATTGGTTTTACCTAGCAGAGGCCAACCATACACTGCCAGTTTGGCAAATCCCTACAAATACAATAACGTTGCTAATCAGGTTGAGGTGGAGATAATGCTGCATTATTGGTCCTATCCATTAGGTTAATGGGATTTTTACTGTTATGTTAGCAGAGTCAGTGCTGTTTGTGCTGAAGAACATTATGGATTGTACTTGTTTTACCAAATCCCAGAGTGACTTGCGAAATCAAAGCCTCTCGATATGAACACCTTCCACAATTCTCTGAAACTTTATTACTTTCATTACACTTAATGAAAGCCTATAGATTAGTCCATAAAGCCAGATCAGAAACCTTATCGGTGTTGAATGAATTAAAACCATAAAATATTTAGAATGGGTTTATTTTCCAATGGTAATGAGTTTTAAGTGAACATTGGTGCAACATTACACAGTCTATCAATGATCAAATTACAAGACATGGGAGTCCTGGTTCAACTGTATTATGTTTTGTCTGACAAAAGTATCTTTTAATTTTAATCAGGAGATCTTATTGTGTCATTTAAAAGAAACTCATTTGGCAGGGTCACTGAGTAGATAAAGAATCCTCCATTAATTCTCTTTATCAATACTGGAGAAAGTATCTGGCTAATAGTGAAGAACAGTTATTCACTGAACATAATTTATATTTTTTTCCCCATTTCAAAGAGTCTTGTTTCATTTTCAAAGCATCAATTTTTTCTACTTTACTCTGCCATTTTTTTGGTTTCCAGTCAAGTGCAATAATGAGATCTTATTAAAAATGATGGCAGGAAACCAAACTTTGCAGAAGCCCACCAGACAAGCCAACAACAAAAGATGCACCTTTATACTAACAATGACCTGATGACGAACTGTATTTACAAAGCGGATACTGAAAGTCCTTCAGGCTGATTATGTTTCTCTGCCTTACCTTCATCATGGTCAGGAAATGTAATAAAACCAACACTACAAAGAAATACTTCTAAATGTTACCCGAGAGTACGAAGTAAAGTGAAAGGAAAGTAAACCGAAAAGTTTTAGCTTGGCAAGATGGAGACAACTTTCCTCACAAACACCAGAATATTCCCTTCCTGTTCGCTGTCAGTGAACAGGAAGTTGGTCTTTGAGGTTTTGTTATCACTTGTCATTCATATGTTGAAGAGGACGCAGTCATTCACGTGGGTGTTCTTTGTCATCTCTACATATGGAGAAGAAAGACCTACACGAGGGGCAGAGCTGGAACTCTCTGTGCTGGTTGATTGTCAGGCGGCACTTAAGCATCCATGCAAGCCTGTTTGATGTGTTTTATTCCCACACATTGAATATTTATATTAAAAAACTGAACAACCATTCAACTCCCGCAAACCTTCTCCCACATATTTCCACTTGCAGACATCTATAGTACTGCATTCTTCAAAGCAACGGTTCTCGGTTCTGGTCCAGGAGACGCACAGCACTGCATTGTTATTCTTTTCCCCATCCAAAAACTAGCGCGGTTGACGCCCACTCGCTTAAACATGTTGTACTTTAAAAGAGAGATTAACACTGTTTGGTCACAATGATGATTCCTTTGATGATACCGAAGTCACAATCTTTCTAATTCTTCCACCGTTCCCTCCAACTATGAAACGCCCACTTTTCATCACCCAATCAATTCCTTACATATAAAGTCTACTCCTGTCCTTTTATCTCACCTGTCGCGCTTGTAAATATCCTGTTGCACTTGTAAATACAGCATATAAAAGAGGTAAAGCGGTTGTGAACAGAGTACTGCACTTATGAAATGCCAGTATTTGCATTTGAAATGAGATGACAGGATTCTTATTCTGTGTCGAAGGCACAGGATTGTCTTTCGCCGCATTTATATGCAAGGCTTCTTTTGTCCAAACCCCACATGCCCTGCCAGTTGTTGAATCTAGATTCTACACAGCCCTGTGTGACAATGTCCTTGTTCCCAATGAGAGTTTAAATGCTGGAGTGCTTCTCTGATTGTCCAAGGTTAAGACAAGACTACCAAGGCCACGGCCACCACAGCTGTTCTGATTTGCTTCTTTATCAATCACCAAACTAACTCTCATTCTGAAATGGACCAATCGGTTTGAATATCAGTGTGAAAAATACAGATGTATATCTGTCAATAATCAATCTGAGCTGTCAGGTCCAATTTCCCAAGAAATCTCAGTCTGACTTGTGATCCAAGATTAGAAGCAAATCACATGCTGTAATCAGAACTGATTTAGTCTACTGTAGTAAAATATGTCTATGTTTATATGATGTGAGATACTACAAAGTATGTATGAAATAAACTTTACATATAGCTCACAGTCTATTCAAACTGTCAAACTAACATGGATTATTGAACTTGACTAAATGAACAGGTGTCCCTTGCTACTATCTGTTAGCTTGCTTAACAAGGGTAATTATGTCATGCTAATATAATAAATGAATTCTATAATAAGTGTTAAAAACCTCCCACTTATTGTACAGCAAATGCCAGTCTGTGTAATCGCTTACAGAAGAAGCAACACATCATGATAGTTTTTATATGCTCAGGAGACATGATTTATAAAAATCACACTTCTTGATCAGATGTTAGCCTTTAGCCACCAAAGGATTTGCTGATATGAAAGCTGCTCCACTGTGACTGAAATCCTAGAAACTTTCACTTACAAAAAAACAAACAAAACCAGAATTGTGGTGGATATTGAGGGATTTTGGATATTGCACTGATAAATATGAAATAGATATTGATTAGGTGTGCAGGTATGTGCAAAGACATACTCTGGAATCTGTTGGGAATGTTTTTTTTGAAAGCGCATTGCTGTACATCCAAATTATTTTTTATTAGAATTGTTTTATCTATCAAATACTTTTGACAGTAAGTCATTACATTACAGTACTGTGGAGAATGTGACTGGTATTATTTCTCACATAAAGAATATTAATATAAAACAACATTGTTAAACATCCTTTTGGGAGTCAAACAATATTAAGAGGCTTATTATTATGATGAAAAGACTATTTCAGACTAAGAATTATTATATTAAACAATTGCATTTTTGAATACATCTTGCATGTAACTTAATATGCATAGTAAGGTATTCTATAAATAAATGTATAAAAAAGACATTCGTAGGCTGATTTTTCCTGAAAGAACGTGAAAACTGTGGCATTGATGCTATTAAAACATTTCTTTGTTTGTTCTAGAATCCTGACCAGTCCAACCCAGGAACAAAGTCTCAACCAATGGTCTAAGTTTGGAGCGGAGCATACACTGGGGCAATGTTTAGGAAACCCGTTTTAAAATGGTCGTGATTTTTACAATTCCATTTAATGATGCTAATAGCAGAAAATTACACACTTCACCTTACAATAACTATAAAAGCCTACTGTTTCAAAAGTAGCAGTAAAAAGCGGTGAACGTTTAAAGAACCTTTTCAGACCTCACACAAAAATAAGACCTGAGGAATTTGTATTACCACATTCAAATTCAGAACAGCTTTTCCCAGAGCTCAGAACAGTTAGCATCTCAAGACCGGCACAAGAACAGCTGGCCTTCTTCCACTGTGCTGGTAAATTGCATTTCCATTATGATTAATCAAGATGTTAACTCTAGCAAGATCATGTGAAAGCACAATAGTCTTTATTATTCAGCTCATAAACATGTGACATGAAGCATCTATACAGTATAGAGGGAAGATATTTCACATGATCTGTTTTGTAGGATGAGTCATATCACAACAAAGCATGTGCCAAGATGTATATTGTGTCATATTTGCATGCGCAGTTTACGCTGTTTTATCAGTATGCAAAAATGATACATTTGTCAAAAAAAGGCTTTAAATAGCCGACTCAGCCTCATAAGCAAGCTAGGAAAGAGAGAGGGAGAAAAAAGAGAGAGAGAGAGAGAGAGAGAGAAAGAGAGGCTGCTTTCACAGATGCACTCATGTAGCTGCCCTACATCCTGACTGGCACAAATGTTAATGGAATGTGAACATCACAGTCAAAGAAAGTGTGATTATGGGCATGTGTTCAGCCTGCAGGTGTGTGTGTGTGACACATTAATTCACCCATGTGGCAACAGGCTGTATATGAATGAGTGAACATAAAACAGAAAAAACAAGCTCTCGAGTAGAGAGTATGTATGCGGTGCGTGTGGATTCATCTTAGCAACACACACAATGAATTACAGCAGTGTGTACTTTGGGGCTGTGTTTAAAATAGGGTTGGGCATCTTTAACAATTTTTTTTTTGATTAATCAATAATTATAATAAACCCCCCATTCGGGGGCAGGCAATAAGCAGGGGCGGGGCATGTGAGTCATGGCAATAATGATGGCAATATGGTTTTACTTAAACCATATTGCACTGCTAGATTATTAACAAGGCATCATTAATGTTTTGATAAAAAGATATATCTCAAAAATCTCTAAGAGAATATCTGTTTGAGGTGAAACTAAAGAGTAAACAAATACATCCAATGCTCACCTAACATGCTGTCTGCTGAGATTTCCTCCTCTGTTTTTTTAAGAAAGCATAATGTATATGTATCCTTTAGCTGCCTATGATATCCCACAATTCTATGCATGCAATTTGACAGTTGAACAAAGATGTGCCTGACTAAGTGGGTGAGAAATAGTGTTTTTAAAAATAATGACGCTTTGACACGTTTTATTTTATCCTATTCTCACCCATTAGTATTATAATGATTAAACATTTACTTAAAACCAGTTCACTGCCATTTTTTAGAACACACCAGGTATCTGCGGCTCTGGGTCAAAACTGAAGTGGATACCTGATTCATAGCATCTCCCCTCACACCTGCAGGCAATCTTCTGACAGCCTAACTAGGCCACACCAACAGATTGAGCCGTGCCCCCAAAACCTCTTGTCATTTCATAGTAATAACCGCTGTTCTGCCTGCCAAAGCTCAACCAAAAAAAATCATACATTACTGTATGATAGCCTATGAGATTTTGTTTCCATTTCCATTTATATTCATAGACACACTGTTTGACAGACATCAGGATACCTTGGCTGCCGTTTCAACATATTCAAGTTGTATGCAACTTGTATTTCCATTTATTAAACACTGGATATATTTGTCTCAAGCTGGTGTTTTCTTAACAAAAGACACTATAGTAAAAAATCACAGATGAGTTATTTTTAATGTCTCAGTTATTTCTCCTAGACAGCAGTGAGATCAAAAGCAAACGAAGAGCAAATGGGAATTCTTGCTTATGTCTCCTGTGTCTCAGATATTTCTCTTAAGAAAACGCCTCATAAATCTCACAAATGTCTCCATGTAAAAGGCCACGTAAATACATTAATATGATACTTAAGGCATGTTATTATATACCACGTTTAAAATGTAACACAAAACAGTTTTAGGTCTCAAACAAGCAGCCCTTGGTCTGACAGAAGGTTTAAGACCTCTGCTCTGCCAGAAGCTTCAGAGTGTGAATGAATTCTCAACTCAGGGAATGTGTGTTCTGTACTGTAACACCTCATGCTGCTCCTCTCCTTCAAGAAAATAAGTGTGTGTGTGCTTATTTTTCCTACCACAGTGGGGACCACATGTCCCCACAAGGATGGTAAAAGTTACACACACCTACATTGTAGAGACAAGCCAGCGGTCCCGATGCAAAGTCCCCATAAGGCATAAAAACAACTGTGTGTGTTTGTATGTGCCGCAGATCATGCAGAACCGGCCCTCGCCCACATTGACATTCACCGCTCCACGCCCCTGCTGTCATTCTGTCAGCATCGTCACGGGTACAAGCCCAGCCAGAAGAGCTTCCGACAGACGGGCTGGGCGAATGGGCGAAACGCTGTGGACTTCAGCAACATAACAGCGGCGTTTCACCACCAGCCCTGCTGACCAGAATGTAGCACCACGTCAACCTTCACCACAGAAACCAGCAGTTCCCAGCACCCCCAGGGCTCGCACTGTCAAACAAACGCACAAAGCCTGTTCAAGCAGACATATTGTGGGGTCTGGGAGTCTGAGGCCTCTAGTGAAATTCTCAGCATATCAGTATAACAATTTAAGTGAAAAGTTGAGAAAATAACGAGAACTTCTTAGTATCATTTATGTCCTCCTTTTGCTTTGATGACAGCGTGACCTCTGGCTGGCGTGGACTCAAGTGTGTATAAAACATGATGATCCATGTTATCCCAAAGCAATCTAAGAATGTTCTAAAGAGCATTTTGTGTGCTTCAGTGGTGGAAAGGAAATCTGACCTATTTAACACGGTCAATGTCACAAATATTCTTAATTAAATAAATGGATAATATCCTTAGGATTCTTATTCATTTTACACCAGCATTGGGTTTTTGTCAATTTTGCTCAAAATCCCTAAAACATTCTGTTTATTTCCAGGTTTCAAATAGATTTTGCATCCCAGATTGTCAATATGGACTCAGACTTTAAAACTCTGCGGAATATCTGTGCTGGCATTTGCGTTCTTGAGCTGCATGTAGACACAGGAAACACAGTAAACACTTGTTAGCACAAACATTGATGACAGATGCAGATACACAGAAACACACACTGTCGCCCTGGCAATAGCAGCTATAAAGTCATTGCCAAAAACATACACAACTGAGTGCTTTTCCATTACCAATGGCCCTGTAGTAATTTTCCTGTTTAAATTCAATACAAAAATATAAAAATGCGTTCGAGGTACATCAGAGCCCTTCCAATAGCACTTTCTTCAAAACCCACTGTTCACAGCAAAGCAGAACTGCAAAGGAACGTTATTTCTCAGGTAAAAGTTTCAAACCAAATGAGGCATTTAGCAAACCAGCTCATATCTCAGCACCAGCCGAGAGCTTCTCTCACGCTGTGTAGGCAAGTTTTACCCTATAAACAACTGGATAGATTTGCTGCTCGTCTCACTGCAATTTTGTGCCTCAATCCAGCGTTTTATTTGGAGGGAATTAACAAAGGAAGTCGCTCTGGTGGGGCGGAAATAGATCTATAGACCGAGCTGAGAAAGGGGAAGAAAAACAAACCCCAAGAAAGGAAATATCGTCCCGAAAAGATAAATGTACCACTGCGGCATTATTGGCTGGCTATTTTTCGGTAGTAAAATACTCCCTCTCCACTGATGTACACACCAGAGGGGGGAATGTTTGGGGGGGGTGTTTGGTGCTTATCAGAGAGAGGTGTCAGGGCGGTGCAGCAGCTAAATACAGCACTAATGCAACCASCTTTCCCRTCAGAGGAGATGGAGGCAGACACAGAATAAGGTTTGTGAGAGAGATTAGATAAAAATAACGGTATCCATTCCTCGTGTCGTCCTAGATGTAGCGGGTATCCTGATAAGGGATTCAGATTTATGTGGGGAGGAAACAGGAAGCAAATATGACATTTTGGAAATGAAATAAGACTGAAAAAAGTGGCAGATTTAAAGGTTGAGGCATCAGGGGTTAACATAAGCCCAGGAACAAAAGACAGGCACGTAAGAGTGCTACAGCAGGTGCTATACAATGTGCGACATCACAAAAATCAATTTTCTTGTCGCATTTCTTCCCAGCTATCATGAAAGGAGAAAGATTTTTCAAAGATCTTCAACAAATTCTATTCCCCAGATGACTGCGGTTTTACAGTCCTCACATCTACACACCTGCATGATCACCTTTGAACTTTCTATCCAAAGAACAAGATGCATACAAGGAGACGTTGTCTTCCTGGATCTTTATTCACTGCTGTCACTAGTGGACAGCTTTACTTTAGAAATCAAGTGCTTTACTTACTATATTTCATATTTTGTAATAATGTTATTTTTGCACCATCAATTATTTTCTTATTTAAATGTTCCCAACTGTCTCCTTTGCTCCCTCAGAGAAAAAATTATCAACTCGGGTCATTCTCTTCCCGAGGCAAGAGCCCAAGTTTTGCTTATCCAGTTATGGGCCCCTCTAGTCCTCACCCACAAATACGGTCTCTTTCTGGCCCCGGGCCATTCTCCTTTCCTGATTGGAGCCATAGATTTGTAGAATGTATTATTCATGAACTTCACTTTTGTACATGCCTGACCAAGTTTTTCCCTGCACTCTTTAATCCGAGTAATCACTAGTGAGTTACACATCTCTGCCCCTTCTTTTAGGTTCCATAGGGGACCAATTACAGGTTATTAAGGGAGAGAGACAAGACAAGAGGAGGCGGGGACCTAGATGTAGTCGTGATTCATAGGAAGCTTTCGTGGATAGATGGCGGCTTGACATGAACACCCGGATATAGTTTGTTATTGCTCCTACCATCCTTTTTCCTCATAAATTATTTATGCTGCTCCACTAAAAATTGGTAGCATAAATAGAGGCATCAGATCCGAGCCATTACACCACACCCTACGAGGACGCTCCTGAGAGAAGGCTCGCGAGCAGTAAGACGTTTTTAAAAAAAGCTAAAGGTATGAACATTCTAAAATCCCTCATTACTGCGCTCTGCGTTTGATCAGCCTAAAGCCGGAACTAATAACGCAAGTAAAGAATTAACATGCATTAGTTGGACTAAAAGGTAGATTCCAAATCACTATATTTTAGTTTCACAGAAACTAAATCATTTCAGTTTCATTTACTCAGAGCCTGTGGAAATGTCCACGCTACTGAATGCTGAAAACCGCTAATAAATTTTGGTTCATATATCTTTTAAAGCGGAAAGACTTTTTTTGTCTTGACACAGTTTGTCTTTTCAATCAGCTAATGCTTTCAAACCTCTTGGCTTGATTTGTCACAAATAAACGCATCTAACATTTTCAGGCTGATGGAGAGCGTCGTTTGAAAGGAGGCTAACAACTTTCTGGCTTCTAATAATAATTCAAAGGGTGCTTCAAGCATTAGTCAGTCATTTTAAACATCCACTTCATCCTTTTTAAACAAAACTGTGAGATATTTTTCCAAGCCACATATGTCAGTGCGTCACAATGTTGTTGAGTGTCACCTTCCATACGTGGATAAAGCCCCTCTGCTCCCTAGACACTCGTCAGTCTTAATGACATGATTGACGGCCAAATAAAACCCACAAACGACCAGAAACTTTGGGATGCTCATCCTCCCTAGATCCCAAACGTCAATACGTGCACATCCGTAAACACACACACACACACACACACACACACACACACACACAGGCACTTCCATCTAGCCTTGTCCTGACACGCCTCAGGTCGCAAAGATGCTGGGAGATTCAAGTTTGACTGACAGCCGGCCATTTTTCTCTGGAGGGGCAGTCAAGGTTACTTTCTCTTTCCTTTACAGCATGCATAAAGTTCAAAATAAAAAGAAGAAAGGCCAATCCATAGGGTGCTACAGAGCTGTGTGATTTTATAATCAGGGCTTTATTAAAGCTCAGGATCACAAAAGACAGGGGACAGGGAACACAGCATGTTACAGTATTTTATCTGCAACAGTGGCATGGAAAGGCACCTTCAAATTCATAGCAACCGTAACAGTATTGGTCTAGATCAGAGATCACCAATTAGATC
>JAZGTJ010001825.1:28150-49403 GCA_036877575.1 Botia almorhae
CGCAAGCAGCCAGAGTTTGGCCCTTAACATCTCTGTTGTCAGCGTGTAATGTGATATAAACTGGGTTGTACGCAGCAGAACACGAGATTGGTACCGTATGCCCACAGCAGTCGAGACCCAAACAGCAGTCGTGACTAGCCACAAAAGGACCATTGCGGAATATGAAACAAACATCAGAAGGAAATATGCACGGCTCAGAAAGAAGATATAAAATTTCCAACAAGGTTTTTTCACTGTGGTACAATGTTAATTGCAAATAATGCTACATTAGGTCTTCAACAAATCATGCTGTTGTTCTCTATTCTTATGCAGCTCATCAGCCCATTGTGATTTAGAGCAGAGCAGCACATGCTCAGCCTCATTTAGATCACCTCTCATCAAAGCACTGAGGCACAATCTCACACTGCCTCAATAAGTCATCAGTGAAATCAGTAGCATTTATTATTTTTGGAATCGCTTCCCTGCTGATTTCCATGATAGTGCAGCTGTGCTGCTTTGCCCTCCTTTGGTTCTGTTGTTAAACAATTGATTAAGACCACTACTGGATCTAGTAAAAGGCAGTTTCAACAACAACATTAATCAGTGTTTTCTGCCATCTTTTACTCACTCTGTTTTGTTTCACGTGCTACGTATAGTAAAATATCCAAAGCGTTCTTTTCCATACAATAAAAGTTAATGGCTGTCGAACAAGATTTTTATGGCGAGAGGAGAGAAAGTTAAACAGGTTTATAATAAGGGTGAGTTAATGATGACTATTTAAATTTTTGGATAAACTATCTCTTAAAGTCAAATGACCCAAATATTGATTTAAACGTTTTAATAATCCACTTCAACATTAAGTCACACTCAATTAATTTAACCTACTCTACACTAGCGAGCTGTTTCAATGTTTTTTTTTTAATTTACTGCATGATTCAACTATTAAATCCTTATGTAATCTTCAAAACTAAGCACTGTAAAGCCTAGGAGTCTGGTTTCGATATTTGACTTATTTAGAATATAAATTAAGAAATGTCTTAAAAGTAATTTCTTAATTGGTTCTATTTTAGCATGATTTTAGCAATGAAATTGTCCCGTCCAGATATTCAAAAATTACTTTACAAATATATACTTTTTAAACTTTTAAAGCCACTAAGATATACTTTTTGGTACAAGTTCCAGATCCAATAGGAAAAAATATAAAACAACATAGACCAATGCAGTTGAAAAAACATTTTCTTGACCATCAACCCAGCTTTTCTAGAATTCACCTGCAGTGCATCCTCATCCTCATCCTCTTCATTTAGTCGAGCCTTAGTCTATATCATCATCTCTCTCACTTCACTGGAGCCTCTCTAGAATTATAATTATGACAGCACTTGGGCTCGGCTCTCAGCGTGCTTTCCGAATGCTGTCAGTAATAGGTCATTTACAGGCCTCACTGTCTTCCGCTACAGCCAATCAGATGCCAGAACCGTGTGAGCCCCTGCCCGCAGGCTTATGTTCACCTCTTCAAACTGACATTTATGGGTTTGAGACTAAGCCTTGAGGACCATCACGAGTAAGACCTTCTTTAAGATGGACTTCATGTGAGTGGGTTTTATTGAGTTCTGTCAGAGGAACCTAAAGGCTTGGAGGCAACAGCTGTTCTCGCAGCTAACTGTGACTAATGTTGTAAAGCTGTTCTTGAAGCGAAAGCAAGAAACGCAAAGCCCTGAATCTTCTGTTATGATAATCCTTCAAAGAAATATAGCAGAGCTACAAAAGTGTTGTGTGGTTTGCTTGTGCTGTACAGTCATATGAGCTTACAGTAGCATTGAAAGCTGATGTGCCAATCCCCTAAGAGAATGGCTAATACATTATAAAAAATTTACATTATTTTTTTTTTACATTATTAGTGTATTTTGCAGATACTGCTGCCTGAGTCCGCGGGTTACTATTTGACCAGTTACACCTATCTAGGTCAGTGAAGGAGTAGGGAGTTCCCATGGCAATGGGGCTGTGTAAATTTAGTTTTCCACCTGCAGTACGTGTGCTGTTCTCTCCGCCACTAAGATTGAACTCTGCTCTCTCAGCCATCCATTTTGAGGACACAGGCAGTGTCATTATTTTTCTCATTGCTGAGGTCCTAAACATTCTCAACAGAATCATGTAGGTAATATCACCGTCAAATTTTTTTCTGAATTTTGAGGCCACATGTGCGGACAGTATAATTGTTCCAGTGGAATAGTGGAATAATTCGTACCAGAAGTGAACCTGTGGCCCTCAGAGATTTTGACACACAGCTGTGGTTGTGTTCCTGACCCTGCCTATTTTGGGGTCACTGCGCAGTTTTCAGTACTGAAGCTATGAAGCAGTTCTGGAACAGGCGTAACAGAAACGCGCAAAAAAAGTGTCCCACAGCGCCTCAGATGTGTGGGTGGGACTTTTCTTACTTTGGATGAATATCCAAGATGAGTCATTGACTTCTCAGGCTGTCAGAACTAACTGTAACTGCCAACACATTATTTGGTTTTTAAAGTCATACACTCTCACGTAACCTTCCATTAGAAAGTGAGATTAAATTCAAAGTAGTACAATACTGTGTACAGTACAAAACTGTAAAGGATATTCCCGGCACTGAATGAAAGCGGTATAAATTGAAAAATAGATACCTGCAAGGCAAAAGATCCATTTGTTCATTTGCTTTGCCTCTTTTACTTAACATTAAAGAATATCACAGTCTCTGTTAGCAAAACGGCTTTTAAACTCCATTAGTGTGCTAGCAATCATTTATTGGGAAAACAAAAAGGTTCGTACAGGTAAAAGAACCTGTATCTTTTTTCCTTAATGCAACAAAAGTCGGATAACATTGGGATTAGGGCAGATTGGGGGCAGATTGGTTTTCTTTGGAGGAGATAATGATGAGACCTTGTAAAAAGCTTTGGGATGTTAAATCCAATCTGCAAAAGAGGGAGAGTTGATGGATTGTACAACAACAAAAGAATAAAATACATTTGGCTTTAGCAGGCTGCCTGTCACATGCAAATACATGCCTGTCAAAATGCAATGTGTGTGTAAATCATTGCATTCCATGCCTCCAAAAAACAATATCCGCTACGCTAGACAGCTAATACCTAATTCTGAGGCAGAACTTTGCTACCTGTGAGGTCTCAGGATGGAAGCATGATAGGATAACACGCTGAGAGATTCAAGTGGTGCCGTCGGAGGCTAAGCTGATTAACCTGTTCTGCCATGCCAGTTTTGCCTCCGTTTCAGCATAGCTACTGTAACAACAAGCATCCAGACTTCTCATCTCTTGGTTGACAATTATGCACAAAACTCCTTTAGCCCCTGAAAACCCATATGACAGAAATTAGTTTTGCAGTTTCCCTCAGAGCATCAAGTCATATGTGAGATATGAAAGTCAAATGATCACCCAAAGGAACAAGCTTTCCGATCTGTCAGTATTTCCTCACAAAATTCACACAGACAGCAGCCCTCTGAAATATAAATATGTACTCAGAGTACCTTAAGGGTCGATCTAATCAATAGGCCTCTGGGAGCTCACTGTCACATTACATATAGGGCTGAGATGCTTGGGCAAAATAAACGGAAGGGAATGACTCAGACTGCCTCGACAGAAGTTGAGATTTCCCAGAAGGGGGCGGGGATTGACAGGCAGTTACCTGCTAATTCAGAGATCCATGTCAATAACTGTGGGCTAACAAACACGTCAGTCTTATTAGGGCACCATCAACAGAGATAAACAAAATGAAGTCAAACACAGAAGATTAGTCTCTTGCGTTAAAGAAATGGTTCATCTAAAATGTATTATAAAAAATCATCATATTTACAATAGGCTGTGTTTCATTTGAGCTGCGGTGGACGCAAGATGATTAGTGAGTGATTTATATTCCGTCTGATAATTACATAAAGCTATCATATAACCTTAGATAGTGCATGTAATCCATGCCCCTCAATTATGGTGGGTAATTTTGTCCTATCTACAGCTTGACAGACATGGTCATTATAAACTCAGTGTATGAAAAAGAGCTACTTGCAAATGCCATCTAAAAACCTTTTCAGCAGAACAATAAGAGTATATAGGTTTTCAAATGAAATGAGGAAGAGCACACTATCAATACACTGAGAATGAACTACCCCTTTAAAAGTATGCATCATTACATTTTGCACCCAGCTCAGCAGTTTGTTTTACAGTGCGGGAATATTTCAGAGCCTTGTTTCTGACATCACGCAAAGGTATTGCTGGTTTTATAAGAGGCATATGTGCACGCTGCACGCGGCAGAGAATGTAGGCTCTCCTGTGGACAGCAGCACATCAGAGCTGATTGCATCTCACAGCACTTCCTGATTACCCTCCTATTGGCTGACCGTGGCATGACACCTCCTGCAGTGTCCTCCTTTCTGTAGGCAACACCTGAGTAGAGTCCCCCACCGGATCGGAAACTAGCTCGCGCCAACCTTTCCGAATCCCTGCCAAGGAACACATATGTCTGCCTGTTTCCCCACTGGCCAGGCCTTGAGGCAATGGGAAAGGTATCAACATGGATATCTACTTTCATTTACTAGTTTTCTGGGTCCCTGTTTCAAAGCACCCTATGGAGATGTGATTCATATAAAGAAAATATTGACTCATATGGAGGGATCTCGGTTGGTAACACTGAAATGTTGCTCCAGAATCAGAGCAAAAATGATGGGCTTCGGCTGAATGAAGTTGGACGTGTACGCACGGATTGCTGCACAGTTGTACCGAACAATGTCCTTATACGAATGACTCAAAGGAACTGTAGTGTGAACTGCTGAATCAATATGACATCACATAAGCAATATTTACCCTACTGTTAAAAAAATCCTACTTTCTAACATGGATAAAAAATTTTCACTTTTTTGCCATCAATAGGTTTGTAACAGCGTATGGTTTATCAAATACAGAATATACGTTTCGAGCGAACTATTCTTTTAATGTAATAATCTCACAAACAGTTGCTGCACCTCTGCATGAGACAAACAAACGTTACAATATAGCCGCACTACCATCACATAAAACTTTCTGTTCTGTTTTATTACGGTTTATGAATTCAGTGCAGTGGTAACAACATGAGCCCAATCATCTAAGAAAGAGTGTTAGCCCAATGAAATATAAGACTTCTGGGAATGCAGATAGATGGCTGAGCAGGTGTGGAGCGGGTTCTTTACATTTTGTGACTTCGGGGACAACAGCCTGAAGCACGTCTACAGCTCAGGATTATACTTTTGATGTAGTGGCACCTTGTGGTCATTTGTAGCTACATTAACATTATAAGTTATAGACCAATTAGAACTTAAAGAAGCCACAGTGCAATAATGCAGATACAGTATGTTCAGTTCTCTGTGAATCTGCGTAGTATTTATTTCTCTAATGGTTTGTGTCCAGCAGGGTTGTGATATAACTGAAAATTGCTGCTTAGAAGCTAATGATTTCCATTCACCTTTAAAGCTCCTGACATACAAAGCCATACCTCCATCCACACGATTCTGAGAAGGAAAATAAAGGGGCTTATTGGCTTTATCTAGCAGGGACCAGCCATACACAGCCAGTTTGGCAAATCCCTACAAATACAACATCGTTGCTAATCGGGTTGAGGTGGAAGATAATGCTGCATTATTGGTCCTATCCATTAGGTTAATAGGATTTTCACTGTTATGTTAGCAGGGTCTGTGCTGTTTGCGCTGAGGGACATTACGGCTTGTACTCGCTTCACTCAAGCCCAAAGTGACTCTCCAAATCAAAGCCCCTCGATATGAACACCTTCCGCAAATCTCTGGGACTTTATTAGTTTCATTACACTTAATGAAAGTCTATAGATTAGTTCATTTAAAACAGCCAGATCAGAAACCTTATCAGCATTGAATAAATCAGAACCACAGAACATTTGGAATGAGTTTATTTTCCACCAATAATGAGTTTCAAGTGAACATCGGTGCGATATTACACAGTCTATCAGCAGAAAGTCACTTCAACAAATCCCAGCTAAATTGTATTATATTTTTGTCTGACAGAAATATCTTTTCATTTTAATCAGGGGATCTTATTGTCTCATTTAAAAGAAACTCATTTGGCAGGGTCACGCAGTAGATAAAGAATCTTCCATTAATTCTCTTTATCAATACTCGAGAAAGTTTCCGGCTAATAGTGTCTATAGAACAGTTATTTGTTGTACATAATTTACATTTTTTTCCCATTTCCAAGAGACTCGTTCCATTTTCAAAGCATCAATTTTCTCTTTACTTTCACTTTAATTGCCGTTTTTTTTCCTTGTTTCCAATCAACTGCAATAATGAGATCTTATTAAAATGATGGCAGGAAACCAAACTTTGGAGAAGTCCACAAGACAAGACAAAAGACGCACCTTTATACCAACAATGACCTGATAACAAACAGTATTTAAAAAGCTGATAATGAAGGTCCTTCAGCTGACCCGGCTGATTTTGTTTCCCTACCTGACCTTCATCATGGTCAGGAAATGTAATAAAACCAAACACTACATGGAAATGCTTCTAAACAGAGAGTGGAAAGAACTAACCGCAGAAACATTTTAGCTTCGCGCGAGGGAGACCTATCCAGACACCAGAATATTCCCTTCCTGTTCTCTGTCAGGCAACAGGAAGTTGATCTTTGAGGTTCCACATCATTTGTCATTCAAATGTTAAACAGGACGTAGACGTTAACGTGGGTGTTCTTTGTCATCTCTACATACGGAGAAGAAAGTCCTACACGAGGGGCTGAGCTGGAACTTTCTGTGCTGGTTGATTGACAGGCGGCACTTAAGCATCCACACTACACTGTTTGATGTGCTTTATTCCTGCATGTTGAATATTAACGGAAAAAATGAACTAGGACTCAACTCTACAAACTCTCTCCCCATATTTCCACTTGCTGACATCTATAATACTGCACTTAAAGCAGTGGTTCTCCATGGGAACCACAGCAATGCATTTTTGTTATTCTGCTCCCCATCCACAAACTAGCATGGTTGCGGCCCACTTGCTTAAATGTGTTGGACTTTGAAGAAAGACTCACGCTGTTTGGTCACAATGATGGTTCCTTTGACAAAAAAAGTACACGTTATTAAATATATTGGAAATTCTCCTGTAAAACAGCTTTTCTTTGATGATGATGATAGTGATGTCACAAATATTCCACCCTTTCCACCATTCCTCCAACTATGCAGCGCCCACTTTTCATTATCCAATTAATTCCTTTATTCCTTGTCCATATACAGCCTAGTCCCGCCCTACATTTTTCCTCGCCTGTCGCACTTGTAAATATCCTCTTTTGTAAATATTCCATTTGTAAACAGGAAATATTACAGATGTAAAGCAGTTGCGAACAGTATTGCACGTATGAAATGCCAGTATTTGCATTTGAAATGAGATCACATGCATTTTCTTCGGTGTCGAAGGCACAGGATTGTCTTTGACCACATTTACATGCAAGGCTTTTGGCCAAACCCCACATGCCCTGCCAGTTGTTGAATCCAGATTCTACACAGCCCTGTGTGACAATGTCCTTGTTCCCAACGACAGTTTAAACGGTGAAGTGCTTGTCTGATTGTCCAAGGTTAAGATAAGACTACCAAGGCCACGGCCAGCACAGCTGTTGTGATTTGCTTCTTTAGATCAACCACTAAACGAGAAAAAATAAAAGCAACATGAGTTTTTTCCTCTACAGACACGTTTATCTAAAGCAACTTAAAGTCTTAAAGAAATGTTTTAATCATAACAGACTTTCATTAAATGTAAATAAGAAAAGGTGTCAGAAAATAAATTTCTGAGCCTTATAATAGACCATAAATTATGCTTGGAAGCCAGTAATAAGGATTGTAAATCAAGCTGATTATAATGAACCAGCCAACATTATTATCAAATTACATAACAATTTGGCATTCAATATATTCAAACTAGTTGGTTTTAATGTCTCAGATAATGTACAAAGCAAATAATAACTTCCTAAATGTATACAGAGGCTGATTGAAAAAAGAGTGAAGCAGTATAAACTTAGTGGAATATACACATTTAAAAAACATACAATACAGATATACATGTGTCAAATATTAGTTATTAATATATAACAGATCAGTGTTCAAAATTGACTGATTTACTGATTAGCAACGGTGAGCTTGTACTAACGATTTATAATTTGAGCCATCTGGTTTTCCCAGGAAATTTCTGTTCGACTTGTGATCCAAGATTACATCCAAGATTAGAAGCAAATCACATACTATAGTCAGAATTATTTGGATATAGTCGACTGTAGTAAAATATTTCTATGTTTATATAATGTGACATATTACAAGTATGCGAGATAAACTTTTCATATAACTCACAGTGCTTTGTAAGATTTGCTCAAACAGTCAAACTAACATGGATTATTGAACTTGACTACATGAACAGCCTGTTATTATCTGTTCACTTGCTTAACAAGGTTACTCATGTCATGCTATTATATTACAATGAGTTCTGTAATAACTGTTAAATAACCTCCCACTTACTGTACAGCAAAAGCCAGTCAGAGTAATAGCTTATAAGCAACACAGTGAGAGTTTTTGTATGCTCAAAAGAGACAAGATCTCTGAAAGTCTCGCTTGTTAGCATTTAGCCACCCAAGGATTTGCTGCTGGTTCTGCCAGCCTATTACGGTATTTTTAAGAGAGCTGAAATGAAAGCTGCTCTACTGTGGCAGAAATCCCAGAAAAAGACCTGAATGGTGTTGGCTATTGAAGAATTTTGGATATTGCAGGAGTAAATATGGAACAAATATTGATTTGGTGTACAGGTTTGTGCATAGACATAAGCTAAATGTCTTTGGTTGAAAGCGCACAGCTGTATTCAGATTATTTTTTTATTATAATTCTGTTAAATACTTTTAATTCATTCCGTTACTGTGGAGAATGTGACTCGTCTTTTGTTCTCACAAAAGGAATATTAACTGTAAGGTTGTTATTATTAGAACATTTTAATTAAACATTCTAACACGTTGTTAAACGTTCTTTTGGGACTCAATCAATATTAAGAGGATTATGATGTTGATAAAGAAAGTATTTTAGACTATAAATGAATATGATAAACAATTGCTGCAAAATTAAGATGAAATAAAAGTGATATTGTCCTTAATGTGTCCTTAATATGCAAGATAATATATTCTATAAATATAATTATGAGCAAAACATTCATAGAGTCCCGCTGAAACAATGCAAAAACTGAGACATAGTGGTGCTATCAAAACGTATTGTATACATTATATATATTTAAACAACCTTTTCAAACAACCTTTAAACAATATTAAAACAACCTTTTTAGACCTCACACAAAAATAAGACCAGGGGATTTTATATGCCCACATTCAAATTCAGAACAGCTTTTCCCAGAGCTCAGAACAGTTAGCATCTCAAGACAGGCGTCAGAACAGCTGGTCTTCTTCCGTTGTGCATGTAAACTGCATTTCCATTATGATTAATCAAGATGTTAACGCTTCACTCCCAGCATCCAAGATCATGTGAAAGCACAACAGTCTTTATTTTTCATCTTATATAAATGTGACGTACAGAGCATCCATAGAGAACGAAGATCGTTTAGATGATCTGTTTTGTAGGATGAGTCAGATCACAAAGCATGTGCCAAGATGTATATCTGCATGCGCAGTTCACGCTGTGCTATCAGTATGCAAAAATGATAAACTTGTCAATAAAAAGCTTTAAATAGCTCACTCAACCTGCAAAGCAAGCTAGGTAAGAGAGAGGGAAGGAAAGAGATTAAGAGAGAGCGAGAGAGAAAGAGGAGGGGGGGTGAGGGAGGGAGGGGAGATACACTCATGTTGGAAGAGCTGCCCTACATCCTGACAGGCACAGATGTTAATGGAATGCTAACAGCACAGTCAAAGATTATGGGCATGTGTTCAGCCTGCAGGTGTGTGACACCTTAATTCACCCATTACAGCGCTTAAACATTAACTTAAAGCCAGATAGCTACCTTCTTTATCAAAGTGCATACCTGATTCACAGCATTAAAACTTAATGCTATGTTAAACAGAGGGGTCCCCAATTCTCTGTCCACCAAGAGGCCCTTGGCCTGTCAAAAGTTTGAAGACTTCTGCTCTGCTAGAAGCTTTTAGTATCTGAATGAATATGTGCGTGTGTGTGTTTGTATGTTCCTCAGACCATGCAGAACCGGCCCTCGCTCACATTGACATTTACCGCTCCACGCCCCTGCTGTCATTCTGTCAGCAGCGTCACGGGTGCGAGCCCAACCAAAGGAGCCTCCGACAGACGGGTCGGGCGAATGGACGCTGTGGACTTCAGCGACATAACAACAGCGC
The DNA here is from genome assembly GCA_036877575.1 of Botia almorhae. Classification (NCBI taxonomy): domain Eukaryota; kingdom Metazoa; phylum Chordata; class Actinopteri; order Cypriniformes; family Botiidae; genus Botia; species Botia almorhae. Next base: position 38,487 of record JAZGTJ010001825.1, read on the forward strand.
TTCAGCACCAGCCCTGCTGACCGGAACGTAGCACCACGTCAACCTTCACTGCAGAAACCAGCAGTTCCCAGCACCCCCAGGGCTCGCGCTGTCAAACAAACGCACAGAAGCCTGTGCGAGCAGGCAAAGGGGCAGATATACTGTGGGGTCTGGGAGTCTGAGGCCTCTAGTAAAATTCTCAGCATATCAGCATAACAATTTGAGTGAAAAAGTGAGATAATAAGGAAAGAATGTCTTAGTATTTGGTATGTCCGCCATTTGTTTGAGGACGGTATGCATTCGGGCTGGCACGGACTTAAGTGTGTGTAAAACCTTATGATCCGTGTTATCCCAGAGTGATCTGAGAATGTCCTAAAGAGCATTTTGTGTGCTTTAATGGAAGCGAAACAATGAAACCTATTTAACACGATCAATGTCATAAATATTACATACAAATATTACATTTGATGAAATATAGATAAAAGTCTTAGATTGCTATTCTTTTTATATCTTAGCGTTTGATTGTTCTAAATTTTGTTCCAAATGCTGAAACTTCCAGGTTTAAAATAGATTTTGCATCCCAGATTGTCAATATGGACTCCACTGCGTATCTGTGCTCGCATTTGCGTTCTTGAGCTGCATGTAGACACAGGAAACACACAGTAAACAACTTGTTAGCACAAACACTGCTGACAGACGCAGATAAACATAAACACACACTGTCGCACTGGCAATGGCAGCTATAACGTCATTGCCAAATACATACACAACAGAGTGTTTTTTCATTACCAATAGCCCCACAGTAATTTACAGTTTAAATTCAATACAAAAATATAAAAATGTGTTTGAGGAACATCAGAACCCTCCCAACAGTACTTCCTCAAAACCCACTTTTCACAGCAAATCTCCTGTTGAGCAAAACTGCAAAAAACATTATTTCTGAGAAAAAAAGTTTCCGACCAAATGAGGCTTTTGATTTAACAAACCAGCTCAGATCTCAGCACCAGCAGAGAGCTGCTCTCACGCTGTGTAGGCACGTTCTATCCTATAAACAACTGGATGGATTCGCTGCTCGTCTCGCTGCAATTTTGCGCCTCGATCCAGCATTTTATTTAGAGGGAATCGACGGAGGAAGTCGCTCTGGTGTGGCGAAAATAGATCTATAGCTGAGAAAGGGGAGGAAAAACAAACCCCTAAGAAAGAAAATATGGGCCCGAAAAGATAAATGTACCACTGCGGCATTATTGGCTGGCAATTTTATCGGTGGCAAAATACTCCCTCCTCACTGATGCACTCACCAGCGGGGGGAGGGGGATGTTGGNNGTGCTTATCAGAGAGAGGTGTCAGGGCGGTGCAGCAGCTAGATACAGCACTAATGCAAGCAGCTTTCCTGTCAGAGGAGATGGAGGCAAACACTGAATATGCTCGGTGAGAGATTAGATAAAAATAACGGTATCCATTCCCCGAGTCATCCTGGGTGTAGCGGGTATCCTGATAAGGGATTCAGATTTATGTAGGGAGGAGGCCGAGAAAGCAAATATGACATTTTGGGAATGAAATAAGGCAGGGGAAAGTGCCGGATTTAAAGGTTGAGACATCAGGGGTTAACATAAGCCCAGGAACAAAAGACAGGCACGTAATGGTGCTACAGCAGGCGCTATACAATGTGCGACATCAAAATCAATTTTCTTGTCGCATTTCTTCCTAGCCATCACGAAAGGAGAGCGAGCTTTAAAAGATCTCCTGCAGATTCTATTCCGCAGATGAATGCTGTTTACTGTCATCACATCTACATACCTGCACTGTCACCATTGCGCTTCTGTCCAAAGAACATGCATGCATGCAACATGGATGCATACAAGGACACGCTGCCACTGCTGCCACATTGTTAGACAATGTTGTTTTAGAAAATGAATGCGTTGCTTAATACATTTTACATTGCATACGTGTTTTTTTTGCACCATCAAATAAAAACTTGCCCAACTGTCCCCCTTGCTCCCTTTGTCTTCTAAACTTGGGTCATTCTCTTCCCGGGCAAGACCTAAAGTTTTACTCATCCGGTTATGGGCCCCTCAAAGTCTTTACCACAAACACAGTCTTCCTTTGGCCCCGGGGCCATTCCCCTTTAATGATCAGAGCCATAGATTTGTAGAATGTATTATTCATTAACTTCTCTGACCAAGTCTTTCCCTGCACTCTTTAATCTGAGTAATCACTAGTGAGTTATGCATCTCTGCCCCTTCTTTTAGGTTCCGTGGGGGACCAATTACGGGCTATTAAGGGAAAGAGACAAGACAAAGACAAGAGGAGGCGGGGATCAAGATGTAATCGTGATTTATAAGAAGCTTTCATGGATAGATGGCTGCTTGACAAACACCCGGATATAGTTTGTTGCTGCTCCCGTTCTCCTTGTAAATTATTTATGCTGCTCCACTAAAAATTGGTAACATAAATAGAGGCATCAGATCCGAGCCATTACACCACACCCAACGAGGACGCTCCTGAGAGACGGCTCCAGAGCTGTAAGACGTTAAGAAATTTCTGCTGTCTTCTTTAAGAAAATAGCTCAAGGTGCGAACATTTTAAAATCCCTCATTACCGCGCTCTGCATTTCATCAGCCTCAAGCCGGAACTAATAATGCAAGTAAAGAATTACCGTGCATTTGTCAGACTAAAAGGTAGATTCTGAATCACAATTTTTTTGGGTTCACAGACATCATTTATTTCAGTTTAATTTACTTTAAGAGCCTGTGGAAACGTCCATATGCTGCTAAACGCTGGAAACTGCTAATACATTTCGATCCATACATCTTTGATAGTGGAAAGACTTCACATTTTGTCTTCTCAATCAGCTAATGCTTTCAAACCTCCTGGCTTGATTTGCTACAAATAAATGCACATAACTTTGAGGCTGTTGGAGACTAAAGACTTTCTGGCTTCAATAATTCAGAGGGTCCTTTAAGCATTAGTCAGTCGTTCTGAGTGTCTACTTTGTCCTTTTTAAACAAAACTGTGAGACATTCTTCCAAGCCGCAATGTTGTGGAGTGTTACCCTTCATAGAGGGGAATAAAGCCCCCCGCTCCCTAGACCCCCATCAATCTTGATGACATGACTGACAGCCAAATAAAACCCACAAACAACCAGAAACTTTGGGACTCTCATCCTCCCTAGATCTCCGAACGTCAAAACGCACACATCCGTAAACACGCACAAACACGGACACTGCCTCTAGCCTTGTCCTGACACGCCTCAGGTCGCAAAGATGCTGGGAGATTCAAGTTTGATTGACAGCTAGCCATTTTTCTCTGAAGGGGCAGTCAAGGTTACGTTCTCTTTCCTTTACAACATGCATAAAGTTCAAAATAAAAAGAAGAAAGGCAGATCCACAGGGTCCCACAGAGCTGTGTGATTTTATAATTAGGGCTTTATTAAAGCTCAGGATAAAAAAAGACAAGCAGGGAAAACAACGTTACAGTAGTTTATCTGCAAAATCCACGGCACCTTTAAATTCACAGGAACAATAGCAGTATCGGTCTAGATCAGAGGTCACCAATTAGATCCGGATTCCAGATTGATTCCATCTGTACAGTAAATCACTGTTTCTCACTTCTCTTGACATATCGACAAGAATTATAAACATAATATTTGTTTCTCACTCAGAACAGTAAAACTGACTTCACACTTGAAGGTGATGAAACACATGCCATCAGAATGCTACAGCACAAATGTGTCACAACCTGGTATGTTTTTAAAAATGATCAAGATTTGACCCTTGACCTCTCACACTGAAATCTAAACTTTTCTGAAGACCACAGCCACTCAGAGTCTATAAAGTAGCTGAGACTCTAAAAAGCTAAATGAATATTCTATATAATCAATCTATAATCACTTTTGCAATACATATTTCTTAAATGTAGATTAGTTTACACAAATGCCATTTATTGTATTGTATATTCATTAGATTGATATATTTAATTGTACAGATTCAATTAAACGCCTTTTGAGATGATGTCAAGAGATGTAGTTAATGAATGTTAGGATCACAAGTTAATGACTTTTTTAGAAAACCAATATACTGTTTTACTGGTTCAATTATTTATTAAGTAAAGCAATAACTTTCTTCATTAAGACATAGATTATATAGGCAATTATATCATATATCCCATGGTATATGCTAAATAATACAGTCAGCAGTCTATTAGCCATCAAAAACATAAATATTCAGTGAAGCATGTCGTCAAAAATCCACCATTTTAAAGCTGTAGAGGCAGACAAATTTATTCATATTCCGTGACCTTTATATGTTGCCTCTAGCGATGCATTCCACTCAAATGCCTACTAACAGAGAAACTTTCCTCAGAAACACTGGTATAAACGTGACACTCCGTTGAGTTGCATTTAGCGGAAAACAGAAACGCATTTCATTCCGTCCCATGAGAATTCATCATCGATTTAAATTCAGCGCACAACAATGACTGTACAAACTGAGACGAGGGATTTGAGATGATGTGACCCTGAGATGACGGATCCAGAACAAAAACAGGAAAAATTAATTGCTTTAACATTCCATCTCTCTTTAATAACACTGCATCCGGAACCAAGGACAAGCTTTTTATGAGCTCGGATGAGCATTAGATTTTGGAATTAGCCAATCATAACATTCACTAAAAAATACGAAACCTGTTCTGTTTGCTGGCTTGTAAAAACTCTTCTTCCTCGACCCTAGGAGCAAACAGATCCACAATGCATTGTCTTTTTCTCAATTACACACATCAGCGCAACAGCGGGGAATGTTTTTTGCTGGAGAATCTATATTCATTTGAGCAACTGAAAGGCGTCCAGTTTCCAAATAAATAGCTTCCCACTGTGCTTGATTGAAAATTGAGGTTTTTGGGGTGCTACAACAAAGTGTTTATTACATTCTTTTCAGTACGAGTTGGAGGGTTCCCGAGGTTTCGCGTGCTGTCCTACACTGTGAGTTTTTTGACAGTTCAATTTACTTGTACGGCGACAAGAACCAGACATGCTTCAAAGTCTGCGCAACATAAATGCTGAACACCCAGGCGATATACCGCTCACTCCTGTGGGCATTAGGTTTAAAAAAAAGTGCAAATCCCCCCCTCCACCCCCCACCCCTTAAGTGGACTCCTTCATCCAGTCCCTCAGTGGAAGCCCTGCTGATGTACAGCATGACTTCAGCACTAGGAAAGACATATATCAAATCTCTTTGTCTGACAAATCCCCCGCGGCCATTCTCTCTCTCTTCTCTTCCAAAGCATTTCCCAATACTTATTTATTTATATGTCTCTTACAATCCTAAAAGAGTGCTTCTAATACATGGCTTTATGATTTCTGTTTTATATATCGTATATTTAAGTGTGTGTCGTCACAATGGCGCACGAAGTAACATCATTTCTGAGTAGCTGATCAACGGTGTACAAGGTCATGATGTACAAACTATATCTGCATAATATAGCATTGATTGACACCACTTGCTTCCAGACCTACACGCACACTGAACAGTGCTTTGCGCCGGTGTGTCTAAATTAGCCATTTTTTATTTTGGTTAGCATGCATCGAAGGTTCCTTTCATATGTTGTTGCTTTCACGCAAACACTCTTCTTAATAACTCATTCCAATTCCATTCCAGTGACACCATCAAATAAAATGTAAAAACTGCCCTCTGCCCCTGATTTACATCTTCTGCCATATAGCTGCAATTTAGTTTTATTGCAAAACAAAAAAAAATCACTTTACATCGCGCAGGATTTGAACTCTGAACTCCTCACACGCGAAATAAAAGGCTTTTCTGAACAAACCTTTTATTCTGAAAATAATAAATAGATTCTCAAAAGATTCAACCGTGATGTTACATTTTACATTTATGCATTTGGCATTTGTATTTAATTGGCTTAAAGTATTTAAATAATTGATACTGCATTTAATTTCTTAATGTTATTCTAATAAATTGTTGGGATTTCTGTTTTGATGTGGAAATGAGCAAAAACCAAACACTATATAACACTGATATCAAGCACATATCATGTTAAAACAACTGTTTTTTACCTTTTATTAGTCTTTAAATCCTTTGGAAACACTGCAGGAAGTGGAGAATGTGGCAGGCACAGAGGTGCGGTATTAATTTAAGCGAGCGCCCCGAGTTCTCAGGAGCTCACTCACAGAACATTACATGTTATTTTAAGCTTCAATTTAGATTCAGCGTGACCAAACCTGGTGATGTCAGAGTAAACGAGTTGTTTACTCAGTCCAGGTGGTTTCATCACTTTCACCCTTTCTGGCCTTAATGGAGTTATTGCACTGACAGAGTAACCAGCCAATCAGAGTGTTAAAAACACCTTTACCCCACATGACTTTTTGGCTGTATTTTACTGTTATGTTTGTAATTTTATAGAGTCTCAATGAGAATAAAATGAGCTCATGGAGAGGCAAGAGGTCGGTGCCCTTAACCACTGTTCATGTCACATTTTGACAGTTCATTTAGATTTTTTCACCGATTTTTTCACACTGCTGATTTTTTAGATTTGTTTGGAGTAGTCACTGCCTCGTTCCTCACAGAAAATGCCCCTGATACTGACAGCCAAATTCGAGGATGGCATATTAACATTTCTAGGTTCTAACGTCCTCACAGAACACCAGGTGCCTTAATTACTGTTATTTTTGTTGTTGCAAAGCCAAGTTCTGTTTATCCTTAATTTACTTTGTCACTATTAGAATGCCGACTTGGTTGCCATGACGCTGTGATTACAGCATGCCCTTCGAATTTTAATGTTAGCTCTCTTTTAAGACAAGAGCACAGGACAATACAGCCTCTCCCCGGTAACGTCCGATCTACCCTTCCTGCATGCATATGTTCACACTTATGACATTGTCCTTGCATTCAGAACATCCCTCTAGCATCTCTCTTTCTCATTGGCTTATTTAATTAAGTGCCCTTCCCCTTCAACACCACGCTTCACAAAGAGCCATGGGCTAATCTAACCACAGACAGCAGTAATTGCCACAGTAAAATGTGTTATTCCTTATTAATGCTTACTATGTAAATCAAATTAAAACAGTTACTCAGGCCCAACATTTATTTGTTGATTTCTTTTGAGGCACATTAATATACAACGAAATGCGCTCGTTCGGCCTGGTAAAAAATGAATTAAAGGAATCTTAAATCATAAATAAACCCCAAACGTAATCAACCATAAATAAATGCGTCCCAAGAAGAGAAAGAGATGTGTAAGGTGGCTGCTATGCATCACGCAGGTGAGCACAGAATAATGTTGGACCCTTTCCATTTACCGCTCGCGATGCCAAACACTCTGGGTGCGGTCGTGCACGGCGCCTCTGGATCTGCCAGCAAATCTGTTCTATTCTCCAGCCTGACACGTGCTCCTCACAGCTCTGAACAGCTTTAAAAGCAGAGTTGAGATATAAGCACCGTCGAGAGTTTCATATTCTTTAGAATCTATCAGTAACACACTGGGAGAGTCTGTCAGATGAAAGAGATTGCGTCAAGCGTGTTTTTTTAGATTTCAGGTGTTTAACCCCCAGGATGCTGAGGTTGAAAAAAATGGAAAAAAATGAGAAAAATTGAAGATATATTAAATATTTATGAGATATACATATTTTTTTAAAAAGGACAATAACACAAACTGACGTGTCATCCCAAATAGAAGTGTTAATGTTTAGAGGTTCTGTTGTTAACTTTTGCTAAGATAATTCTTCTACAATTCCACATGAGAAATAAAAATAAACACAAATGAGACAAAAGTGGACATACAGTAAAAGTTTAGTGCTATAAAATTAATGTAGACTGTATCACCAATTTGGTCTTGATAGTTCATATCGAGATCTTGATTACAAGGTTTGGTATCTTGGCAACAACAAGTTGTTGAGATTTCTTTTGAAAATCTAAAAGAGACATGTAAGAGTATTGGGGACTTTTTTGGGTTACAAATCTGTAACTCAATTTTCTCTACACAAAAAAACCCACTGTTGATTTGGAGAGATATTAAAGAATCTAATGTGTGTCTTTGCATTCCTTTGGATTTTGTACCACAAAATCACAGGACCATCACTCACTCACCAGCAAATTCTGCTAGCGCACTTATAGACAAGAACTATTCCTATCAAGGGAACAATCATGGTTGCCATGACTACCACAAAGCATTATTCAAGGTCATTATTCACACAAAGCACGGATTGGAATATTTCATCGCATCCCAGTAGCCGACGCGCAAAGATATTAGTGACAATGTTTGAGCCATTAAAACATGAGATTTATGGTTAATGACCGAGCCCACAGAGCAAAGCTAGGAGACATATGACCCCCTCCACCAGCCGCTGCGTCATTGATCCACACTGCAATGAGTTTGTCTTCCCAGTCTTTTCCCACATGACAGTGCTGCCTCCAAGGCTCCGCTTGATAAAAACAAAGGCACAGAAAAAAATGCACCCTGGCAACTGCATGATCTGCTATTCTTGATACAGGTTGAAAATGGAAGTTCCGAGCATTTAGGTTTCATACCTTTGCAAAACGCTCTTTTTGACATTTCACTCATTCCACTGGAGGCAAAGGTTTGGCAGAGGAGGCTGCCACGGTTCCCTACATCAAAGTTTGAGTCATCAGAGAGAAAGACTGAGATCCTGAGGGAGACGCTGCAGGCGTGCGAGTGAGCGGAACTGAGGAGCACTGACAGTTGTAACGGTAAGCTGAGGCACTTGAGCCTAAAAACCCAAACGCAGACCGGCAATAGAGAGGATGTGATGACAACATTTAACAACCTGTGTGAGCTTCATAAGAAGCCTTCTTATAGAGACATTCTAAGCAATATCATATAGCACACAGGCAAAAGTGCAGATCATTGCAAGTATAACAATGATTTTAATCAAAAGGTCCATAAATATGCAAATAATACAGAGTAACTTACATTTTAGACACAATCTTAGCTCAGACAATAAAACAGTTCTAAAAGATACTAAAGTAACATCAAACGGATAAAATGTTGCATTGCCTGTCTTGAAGGAAGTGAATATAAGCAAGTGATAAAACAGTAAAATGTTGCTGTGCTGTTATACTAAATATCATCACTTTTAAAATGCCATTTGTCCAATAAGATGAGAGAACCAGACGTTACTGCTTATATAATCTAGATTTTAAAATTGTTTACTGAGCCATGAGTAATTTATTCTGCAAGGTAATAACAAAAGAATTTGGAAAACCGAGATGAAGTATTTCATTCCACTGGTCATATGACCCCAATATTTCAGCCCTAACGAGGCAACCCGCCCCACAAAACAGCTTTTTTCAGCCCTACTCAAAAGTGAGTACACATAATTATAAACATATTTGTAGTGTAATAAGTATAATTCAGTTTCTTATATATAGAACTTTTTTTAATGAGAAAGGAAAACTGATTACATGTTAATGCAATACTCACAAGGTACAAGAATTCTATATAAAGTACACAGCTTTGTGTCAATGCATAAACAAATCTGACATGTGCAGTGATGTACCACCAAAGCGTTGAAACATAGCGCATAAACACACATGTATGGGCAAACAGTGATGCTTATGTAAACCTACAGGTGTGAAAATTTATACATGCAGAAATGGTAATTTTCTTTTTTCATCAAAGATTTGCTGTGTTTTACGGCCGCGGTTCACGGTTAGCAAGGTCGCGGTTACTCTTTAAAATGAAGTATACTCATCAGACATGCTAGCAGCTTCCCAAGTCATTCATCACCCAACTACACAGACATGCCATGCAAACGTGGTTTTGGAAGAATTCCACTAGTTTAAATGTCCAGCAACAGCCATTTTGATGAAATCATTGAGTACGGTTCTGTTTGAAGTAGGTTTCCTCAACCGTCAATTGCTTATACTGCATAATGTAATCTACTCTCTGTATAAACTGCTGAATAGTATGGCTTGCTGATTTATACATATGTAGTTCAATACAGTTGTCAGGTGAGCTTTGCAGGCCAGTAAGCAGAATTGATGAAATGTTGGTGTAGATTGCAGGAATGTGCATTTGCTGTTGGCATGAACAGTATTTACTGCTGACATGGAGTTCTGTATTTCTAAATGAGAGCCACGCAAACATATTTTATAACCATGTTCTTAACAGATGAATCAGAATGAGAATGTTGAAAAAAACTTTTACCTATTAATTTTAACTTCTTCTGAAAGTTTATATTTTGACTGATGCATTTGATAGATGCTTTTATCCAAAGCAGCATAAAGTGCGCTCAAGATATACATTTATATCAGTTTGTGTCTTTTTCTGGGAATTGAACCCATAGTCTTGCTGTTGCTAGCACTGTGCTTTACCAGTTGAGCTACAAAATCACCAGTTAAAATGAGATGTTTCTACACTAAAATATTAATGGAAATATGGGTCATGAATGTTTTTCAATGCATGTTTTTCAAAGTAATTAACCTTCGAGATAACTGGGTTTACCTTTGAGGTAAAACTGGCCAGGCGCAATGCCCTCAGCTTCATCCCTGACTATCTATAAATTTAGGACTAGATTATAATTAGCATTGTTGTACAGATCTGTGCACCTCTCTGTGGCATATTAGAAAACATACTGACATCATATATGAAAAATAATCAGAATCAGTAACACGTTAGTATGGGGACCAATTATGAGGACCAAGTTCCCTGTTGGCATGCATATTGGCTTTTATCAGCACATATTAGTGCCTTCTTTTGCATGACCATATTTAACATTCCTTAATCTTACCCCATACCTAGACTTAAAACACAACAACAGCTACCTTACTAAGTATAAATGAGAAGTAAATTAGGTGTTTATTGAGGCAGTATTCACAGTTTATGGTGAATATGCTGCATCACCAGAGCCATCAAAAGGTAGTTTCCATCACTCGTGATGATTGGAGCATACGGCTGCCTTCATGATGC
>JAZGTJ010001826.1:0-20973 GCA_036877575.1 Botia almorhae
ATATATTTCTTAGCTTATAAAATCTAGTCCCTTCAACAACTCTGTTTGTAGCGAAAATGGAGCGAAATTGTAGGCTTTTTTTCTAACAGGAGTCTTTCATATGCATCTTGTGCCCTCTAGTGCCCCTCTAACACACAGTTGCACTTTTTACATATGCATCTCACCTGGAACCCACCACAGCTGTACACAATCACAAATACAATGAAAAAAACCAATGGTCTTCAGAGACAGATAGCACTGTTGTTGCCAGGTAAACAGGAAGTAGTCAGACACAGAGGTGAGATCTCCTGCTGAAAGATCATAAATACACACACAGGATGTGCACGATCTTGCCTAATGAAAGCGGGAGTGTAAGATGAGAGGAAAAATAAAAAAAAGCCCTTTTCAATCTTTAATTATCTGAATTTGAGGCATGTTGAGAAGGGAGGGGATAGACTCAAGGAGACCCCACTTGTGTGAAAGGGAAATCACACAGGGCGCATGACAGCACTGTAATAACCTCAATTATTCAGAATTAGGCCAGTATTGATTTACGGCTAGATCGGCTTACTAAATCTCAGCTCTCAGACGCGGAAAGAGGTGGGTAGGGTGGGAGGTTCAGAGCTCTGTGTCCCAGAGCGGGAGAACTTGTCAGGCAGAGAGGTGGAGGAGGACCCATGGCTCAATGTGGAGCCTTTGGACCATGGGGTGAAGACGTGTAATTAAAGATTCTCCTTATCAAATCTATGATTGATGAAGCAGTCTTGCAAGTCTGAGCTTGTCTTTCTTTCACACAATCACTCCAATGACCTTCAGAGTGATATTGTGTCTGTTTTAAAGAATTTTACAGCTGTTAAAACTAGGTCATACCAGTAAGGGTAGCCAGGAAGGTTTTTGGGGAACAGGACCTGATTTGTTGCTGGTTCAAGGTGTTTGACTAGCTCTAGGGTAGAAACCAGATCCACCAGCTGGTCTGCCATTTAGGTCAGCTGGTTGAAAGTGGTTTACTAAATATAGGTTCATTAGCTAATAGGTATATAGGAAAATATAGAAGCTGGTTTTAGCTGGACTTTCCAGCAGGGATAGAGGTTAAAAGCTACAGGGTTCCCACAACCAGACCTCCCTACAAAGCAAAGGGTTACCAGGCAAGCTGAAAACACAATAACAATTTAGATTACTCATGTCTAGGTTAAGGGGCACTTGTTCTGGATATATTGCTGCACTTCTGAATTGTTCAGGTCTAAATATCATCAGATAAGATGGTGAAAACAACCCTGTCCCTGAGATACAATCCATTTACTATCCTCAGTGTATTTGTTTCCATGTGAACAACAACAGAAAAAATTGATGCATGTGTGTGTGTGTGTGTGTGTGTGTGTGTGTGTGTGTGTGTGTGTGTGTGTGTGTGTGTGTTTTCTGCAATAGCAAGCATTTTGGCTAATCTAATTAGTTTGGCAATGAGTCCAAAATAGCACTGAAGGACCCCAATGAGATCAATGAATGAGCTCATGTTTAAGCTTCCACTATCCTTCTGTACACAATTCTCTGTGAGATGACAAAAATTCTATTATTTTGCAATTAACACAATATTAAGATTGCCTTGTCTGCAAAAACTTATTGAACCAGTGAATACAGCCAACTCTAGCATCTACTGTACTGGATGCACACATAAGATCAGGGCAATCAAAGTGCAGTTGCTAAAGTCAGAAGCCTCAGATTTCCATTTTGTTAAGTGATGATCGCACTTACTGTCTTCAAATATTTTCCTGAAGCACAGGAATATGTGACCCTGGAAAACCTTGTGTGTTAGTAAATGTCTTCTCTGAGCTGTCTCCTTGGCTCGACCTTGTGAGGAAAGCTGAGCAGGACCGCTCGGCCTGTAGCAGGAAAGAAGTGGAGGAGGGAGGGGGGCTGGAAGAGCTTGGCATAGCGCAGCTGTCGGCTGCCTGCACAACGCCTCCTAATCAGAGCTAATTGGCACTGCTGATGACAGGCCTGGGTTAGTGCCGACAATGTTGGGAAAGTATTGCTGTCGGTACGTCTGCAAGAACACTGCTCCTGGGCCAAGGTTCAACTCCTTTGGTTCCTTTGGTTTGTCTGTGTGTACGTATGTGAGCGGGTGGCTATTTGTATGTTAGAAGTCTTTAAACCTTGGCATTATGCACAGAAGAATGTGCAGGTGTAAGTATCGCCTCAGATTAGGGTGTGTTAAGGGCCAGAAGGTTTGGCATTACTCTCTAAAGATTAAAAATGGGGTGTCTGACACCATTAACCTGTTAGTACTTCGTCATTTCAGAGTGCATCAATTACAGCAACATCTAACTTTAGAGTAATTCAATTTTTTATGAGGTTGTTAAGACTTACATATTTTTATTAAGCTACAAGAGAGGATCCTTGAAATGACGTTTCCTGAGATATTCTAAAGATAAATTGTGATGGCCTCATACAACATAAACCACAGAGCAATGATCATTTTGTTGTTATCTTCAAAACAGGCAAAGTTATAACAACAGTTAACTCAATATTATGCAATGCAATATTACTATACAATATTATTTAATGATTTTCTATATGTAAATATAATACATTATAATACTTTCACACAGTTTTAGCATAGTTAGCCAAACATTCACTATATTTATACTTCTTTTAATATAAAACACTATCATTGAGATAAAATGTATGACAAAATGATAAAATATTACAAAATATTTTTGTCTTTGTTTCTTTTAAAACTGCTTAAAATAAAAAAAAATCCAACTAACATTTCTATTGTTACTTTCCATCCCATTAAAAAAAGAAACACAAATGAGATCTCAATAATTTTTCCTAAAGACCAATGAGATTAAATGAGATTAATTGTAAACTTATGCTTACAGTGCATCTCAGAAATCCCACATATTACTACTTGGGTTTCAAAGGTGATTTCAACAATAGTACAAACTGTGTTCAGGTCTGTAATTTAAATTTACTACAAATTTAAATTATATTTTTATTGAAGGTTTCAATATGACCTTAACCATTTCTCATCAAATTTATCCAAAACCATATATGTAGCTATATAATTTACATTCGTTTATAGCTCATACATATTTCAACAATTGCCACTTTTCTTAAGCTATTTTGGGAGAATAATTAAGACAAAGTTACATGGATTTAACAGCCTAATGGGGGCCATACAAGCTTATCGCTGGTTACTGTGGTCTTTCTACAAACAACACAGTTAAACTATGGTTTCCAAATAAAAACTATGAAAACATTTATACGAGAATGAGAAATCAGAATTACACAGCAACACTTTGTAGATATCAAAGGGTGTAAAAACAAAGTCCCTCATTTAATATTAACGCAGAATAGAGGTGAATTACTGAATCATGCTAATGATTTTCAAAGGTGTACATACTTCAAAACCATAAACAGTAGTCACATCTCTCACTCTACTTTGTGGACGGTATGGTCTGCTCATGCTTTCAACTTTATTAAAGCTTTGCGAGACACATGGCTCTTTAAACCACCTAACAATGTACTACAGGTGCCAAAACGAGCTCCTCATCCGAGCGTTAAGAGTTGAGAAACTTCACACAAAGCTTTTGCAAGTCAATTGTGTGAGCATTGTGTCTGTAATGAGCTTCTCTGCCGAAATCTCCTAGTTCATCTCTTATGCAATCAGACAGCTGGCGAGGAATCAAAGTGCAAAAAACAATCACAAGATAAAGGCGCAGGGAATAATGGAGATTCACAGTCCGTGACGGGCAAGATAAGAGGAAAGATGCCTGGTGCTCAGCCCATAGCTGACGCTGAATGGCAACCAGTGCAGGAACTGCAAAAACCATTGTGGGAGACTGCAGGGTAGGAGCTGTTGGCCCACACAGCTGCAACTCCTCCACGTGGAACACAGTACTACAAATGAACAGCGCAGAGGGAGCCAAAATGTTAGCTCTGTGGCAGGTGGACGTTGATCTGCTTTGCAACACGCCTTGGCAGGGAAGGCGGCAAAGGCAGAGAGATGCTGCACAAAGAAGATAATCTCCTCCTTCAGATGGCATGTAAGCCCAACGCTTACAAAACATAATCAGAGGATTTTTGCCCAAACTGAAACCGTTGGCATGTCTAAGGAACACGAACAACGCATGTGCAGGAAAATAACATTTTCGGGAGTGAAAGGGAAGCCGATTCATTTACGAGAGCCTGGTCTGATGGCTGCCCTTTAGAAACTATCTAACAGTCCAGTTCTTCCTAAGTTGACTCTGAGTGCAGTGCCTTATAATCTGTTTCAACTTACAGCCCAATTTTAAGTGAAGATAGTTCATGATTAAAGATGTGACCGTGAATCTGTGGCCCGCTGTTTTATAGTAATTGTACGGTCAAGTATTGATTTGAGTGGGCCGGTTAAAACCAGAGGTAGTCAGAGGGGTAAAAATGGTCTTTGAAGTAGTGGCTCATGAGGAAACCTGACAGCCTTCAAGCATTGCTCTTTGAAGATAAAATGATGAGTGACACATGATCCAGAAGACCTTCTTAAAGTCTGCACTTTCACTGAGACTCCGAGACCTTTAGCGCTCTCTTCTGACAGTGAGGCAGTCCAGAGCACCATCCTTTGGAGGTAAACCAGAACTTCTGTTAAAACACAGAACCTGACACTCTAATACCCTTATTTTCTCAAATAGACCCTCTTAAGATCAAAGCTCCTCACTCTCTCCAAACAGCAAACACCTAGCTAAAGAGCCCTAAAGGTCCCTGAGGGAATGGTTAATGTAACTTCAGGCTTGTCTTTTGTTAGTTATTAATGATTTGTTTGAGAATTCAGTCACAGTGACTGAGCATAGAAACACTTGTGTTTTCTTCTATAAAACATTAGAAAATGTTCACATTTATTGTTAACAGGATGTTTAATAGCCAAACTTTTAAGCATCCTAGCTGACTAGAAAATGCTGGGGAAAAACACACAAAAGATTTATTCAATGTCTTATATATTTCTCAAAGACAGCAATGAGAGAAGTAAAGAACAGTCTCATGTGTTAATTTTTTATTTTAAATTTAGAAGAAACATCTGACAATGACAATGTCAGTGATGCCTCCTGAGCTACAGAAGAGAAATACTCTGAAACCTCTGAGAAATACAAATTTCTCTGTGGTGTTTTCATCCAAAGTTTATCGACAATATTGTTTTTTCGCTTGCTGACTTGAATTTTTTAGCCAAAAACTGTACGTCTGTGCTTTAAAGTGCTGAGCATTGATTGTAGCTTTTGGGGTGAAATATAACAGACAACACAAAGGCAATTATGGATAATATGCTCACCACCTGGGTGTGCTTATAATTTGTCAAAAAGATGTGAATAATTTTGAATCTTAAATAATGAATCTGATTCAAATGCATTGCCAGTTTGGTTATTCGTGGGCTGGTTTACTCATTTCAGTTGCGTTTAAGCATACCACATTCTCCTCACATGTTATCAGTCTGTGAATAATCATCTGATTTGTCCTGTATTTTCCAGATCCTGCAAAATGTTCTTTCCATACGGCAGCTGGAGAACACAGGGACCATTGTTTTCTTTCATTGGTGAAACATTACATGGCTGACACTACCTTGTGATTTATAAATGGACTGTTATGAATTAATAAAGGGCCTTGGAGCCACATCAGTAAAGTCTGTCAAATCCCAGGGGAACATAAACAGGATGTCCACCACAGTGGGGGCTGGGACTTGATGGCCACCTGATGGACAGTGTAGGACAGGTTAACCCAAATAGGCTCTGACAGCGTCTTGCCTTTTTATGGAAAACATAAAGCATACTAACTGTCCTGGTCTACAGTTTGTCCCCATTAGCAGTCTCTCTAGCCAATTAACACCTTAGAAACCATTCAGACTCGTGTCCAGATATATGTTGCCAATTATACAGAGAAAAAACACCAAACCGGACAGGAACAACTTTAAAAATTTGACTTAAGGGCTCTGGCTAAGCAGATGAAAGATCATCAACAGGTCAAACAATTTTCTGATCTTAATTTTAAAGCATTTAAGGTGTTGTATTTATTTAAAGCAAGAATATTTACTGAACGTTCAAAAATAAAAAGGAACCCAGACTACAGATGCTTATCATGGCCAGACATAGAACCATTTATAGAATTTTAAAGTGGGGGGCTTAAAGTGGGCTGTTTACATGATGGCTGCTGTAGGGTGATTAGTGTAGCGTTGAGTCCCACGGGAAAGTGTGGCACGGTTGTGTTCTGTTTCATCGGCCCGCCTTAACCAGATTGTCGCTGCATGTGGTTGGCGCCAGCGGTTTGGCATGAAGCTCTTAGCCTGTGCTCCCAGCATCGCCCTCTTCAGCGCAGGAGGCGCGTGCGGCATTGAGCGATTCATTAAAACTGTACAGCACCTGACCACTGCAGACTTTATTCCAACCACCGACAAAGATCAAAACAAAATCATTGTGTCACAAAGGAGGGCAGGTACTGTGTAACACAACAGGATGGCAGTCATGACAAACTTTAAAGTGCACAAACACTAAACCGCATAATATAGGGCTTGGGCACGGTTCGCATGTAGTGTGATCGCTAACAGCTACTACTGTGTGCCCTACCATCATCATTATGACAACAAACACCTTCTATTACAACATGGAAAGTACAACAGCAGTCAGGCACATTACCAGGCAACAGTGCCTAGTGTGAGTAGTGAGTTAGCTGGTTTGCTGACCGGTTGTAGAGGGGTTTAAAGCACTTAAAATTGTCAGACCATCATGGTAAGCATACTGGGAGACCAGCTGGCCTGTCTGTTAAAACAGATTAGCACCAGCTTGGCCTGTCTTTAAAACCATTTAAACCAGTTGGACCAGGGTGGGAGAGCAGCTTAAACCAGCTAAGATCAGCAAATCAGTTTGGGCTGTTTAAGCGTAGGCACAAATAAATCAGCTGTACAGTAAGTTGTGGTCAAATTACTAGTAATACAATTACCAGTTACATTTTGGAGCTCACCACAAAGCACTCCATTTGGCAGCTGCTAGCAAGGGATGGTGAAAACATGCGGCTGGCCTTACTTGACAATGACAGAGAGGCTAATGCTCAGTCTTTTATTACAAGTGCAGGATAAACAGAAATCTGTGGAGGTTATTTTATGGGAACCCTGCTCATACATCAAGTGGAAAAGCGACAGTTGGCTTAGCTTTTAAAGCTAAGGACCAGAACCTAGGGGTCCTCTATTAGGAGACATGAATTATTTACGTCAAGCCAGGGATGAAGTACAGCACACAACTTTAAGTATATAAATGCAGTCAGGAGGACTATCGATTGACTAATTAACTGATTAATGCAAAAAGTAATCGACTACCAAATGATCCATTCGGTTACCTCATTAGCTATAATGCATTATTCATACTTTGAAGACAGCCATCCTTGTGTTTCCAAGCACAAGGGAAATCTCTCTGAGTATGTGTGTGTGGATATCCATGTTTATGCAAGTAAAGGGTTGTTTGGCAGAGGTTTACCGGTGGCTTAGGAGGCAAACCTGAGTGCTTTTTCGATACAGGGAATTTTTCTTTGATATCCGACAGTCTATTCAATTGTTCACCCAGCAAACTATGTGCTGTGAGAAACAGCATTCCTAAAAACAATTTGTCTGCCATTTTCTTCAGCTACATGTGACGTTCCACCTGTAAAAGTGATTCAGAATAAAACATCCATCCTTCCTCCCTCGATGCAAACCAACACTTTCTCTATTTGTATGTGCCCAGGGGAGGGCTTAGGTTCTGTGTGCCCTTGTCTTCATTGGCCTGTCTTTCAAGTAACAGTGGTGTTTGTTCTTTCAAACACAAAGGGACCATTTATGCAGTACTATCCCAGGAGATAGTGTTGGTTAAATAACAAAATTCTGAGGGCTTTTTTGCGTGGGAAAATAATGCCTGACCTGCAAGTTAACAGCAAAGTCACAATGATACATGCAATGAATATACGCCCACGTGCTAACACACTGTTCCTGTCTGCCAGGCGCCCTGGCCCAGAGTTACAACACAGCTGGTTGAACTGACCTGACTTAGGCCAATTAAGGTCTTGCAACAATCCAACAACTGATGTTGGACTGGAAAAACTTCAGCCCTCATTCCCAAATAAACACATACTGTAATATTAATGTGGACACCTACGTTTGTTGCAAGGAAACTTAATGTAATTAAATAAAAATGGTTGACACGGAGGAGCATTTTCCACTATTCGGAAACACAGCCTCTGCCGTGTTCAATCATGTTTACTGAGTAATTCAACAGTAACAAAATGTACAGTAACCAAAGGGGGCGGAGTTAAGCAAAGGGTCAATTCACACTATTATAAACAGGAACAAATGATGTATCAAGACAAAAAGAGAATGAGCAGGACACTTCAGAGTCCAGGGGTCACAGGGTTCAATGTTAGCCCTCTATGATGTCACATGCTACAACACATGCTACAACCACTTAGTGTTGTCAAAAATATCAAACGATGCGAGTGCGGGACATGACTGGCTTTGGTTGAGAAAGAACACAGCAGAAGGCAAATGCCTCAATTTTACATTTGAGGCAAATGAACACCGAAAAACACACAAGCAAGCCAATATGCAAGCGTTGTTACAAAGCAGTGCTAACAAAAGGTGCTAACACCACTAATTTAGCAAAGCACCTGAAAGACAGACATCCGGACCTATATAGAGTTTCGAGAGGTTGGTAACTGCTCTCATTTTAACACTACTGAAATATTAACCAAGATGGCCAGTATTCTTGCTGTATCGTGACAACACTACAACCACTATACACAACTACCCAGTTTATCAGAAAGAGACCAATTGTGAAGGCCAGTAAATAAATGAATTCTATCCTTATAATGCACTGCACTTATAATGCTATGGAGAGGACAGAGGACATACAGTAAAAAGAGATTGTTTGCCCCAATGCAAGGTAAATCAGTGCACACTATATTGAGAAGAAATAAAGCTGGAAAACTGAGCATAAAAAAGGAGTCTTTATTAATCTGTAGTCTGTGACTTAATAAATTGCAGGACTTAACTATAGCCAAATGAGCAGAAGCTTTCTGAGTCTTTTGTGGGTGCTGTTTTTACACATGGAAGAATGGAGGTCTTAAAGCTGTAGCACTCTATAAAGTTTGTTTCTCTAACACATTTTCAGAACTTTTATGGAAGGCTGGAAGGCGCTTTTGAGTGGCTGATTAAAACAAAGTTGCATGCAAACAACAGAGACTAAAAGAAGTTAGGAGAAACAAAGCATGGCAAATAGCCAAATGCTTTATAAACAATTGCATATTTTTTACAGACTTTTTTGTGCAATTTTTCAAGCACAATTTACTACCAAACTGTCATTACAGTAATGCATCTATGCATTTAACGTATTTTATGTTTTAGTAGCAATTACCAACAAAATGTATAATAATTCCTATCATTTGTGCCTCTTACGGTAAAAGTTTTTATACTGCAACCCAGTTTACAGTTCACAACCCAGTGCAATTATTACTCAAAATAGTAAATTACAATTATTAATGGGACTTAACCACTTTTTGCATTAGGGTCATTTTGCGTAACTATCATAAACAAATATTATAATGCAAAAACATTCTCAAGAAAAAACTCAAATCATACTTTAAGTTTCCTGTTTGAATCACTTTCCAGTGTTGCCCAACATGTGCAGCCCCCCGTCTGCTGCTTTCTGATGTTTACGATACAAATCCCTGCTTCACGTGGTCAATGGGTCAGAGAAGTTACTAATGGGGGTCCCGACAGGCAAGTCGAGGGATGTAGAATCCCAGGAGACACGTCGTGCTTCTTTAATTGGGGTGTTTGGGAAAATAAATGATGGATTATGACCTATAAATGAAATTTATGTGCCCATTATACCTGCTGCTGATCTCGTCAGAAATAGTAACGGTCTAATTAGCTATGCATTCGTTTGCCGAGCCCTAACCTTCTAATTATGGCTCTTACCGAACGGTCTGCATTCCCATACATACAAGTACCATTATTTTCCTCACACCCAATTAAACTGTTTTGCTGTAAAGCACTACAGCGTAATTTAATTGAATGATAATGGTCCAAAAACTGTTACTTTTAAGTTTTGTTGAATGCTAGAAAAAAGTAAGGCTTTAAAAAATATTAGCAAATTATTAAAATCCAGCAAGGATTTAGATATTAAATGTACTCTGATGTACGTCAACATTACATGGAAAGAAGATCATCCAAGTTCAGCTGTGCTCGTGTCAATGTAATAATATCACAAGCATTGATTGGTCTGATCAAAGCTTCAGACACAGACTCAAATATTTGCATGTGATGAATCAACATTACCACCGTGATATTATAAGATTGCTAATACTGGCCTAAAGAGACTTAATAAATCTGTTCTCTGTATTCTTATCTTTTTAAGAGTGCTGTTATTTTCTAACTGAAAAGATAGCAAGATAATCATCATCTATGTTACTATGCAAAAATCATAAATATAGTAGATACCAATAATAAAATAAAATAATGTGGTTCTTAATATTTGGAAATCTAGGCCAATATTTTCTAAACATTTTAAACGTTTTGGTAAGGCTTTTGCACTTTTTCTTTTTAAAAAATAAAGAACGGTTCCTCTTTAAATTCCCATGTAGACGGTGTCCATAGGAGTTGGACCCATGTGCCATGAAGGTAAGAGAGGGTAAGCCTGTTAAGTGCACTTCCCGTCTCTCTCTCTCAATCACACACACACAGACACACACACGCACATAGTACAGTGATATTTCACACATGCAGAATTTGTAAGAAAAGTCATGGAGAGTAGGAGATTATATGAAAGAAGAAAGCAAAATCAATTTCTGTATTCCACTCCTCTTGGAAGAGATCATAGGCGGATGGAGGATGGGTTAAAAGACACAATTAAAATAAAACAAAGGCATTTTAGGCAACATTAGGCTTCTGTCACCTTAGAAGAAATGAAAAGAGAAATTGACACATATATATGTGTGTGTGCGTGTGTGTCCTGTGTCAGAAGCTTTCTGTGGTTTTTCACAGAAATAAAAAGGTTATTATATCAGCATATCCTGGGTGAGCCATAAATCTCTTTAAAACCACACATTTAAAATAAGACTTTAATATCTGATTCTCCTAAAGCAAAGATATTAAATAAGAACAAATGGAGACTAAGGACTAAGTGGACACTTTGTCTAAATGTCTTAATTCTCCTGAAAAAAGAGCCTCAGAAATCCTCAGTGTCTCCCATATGAATTTCCAATGTCTCAGATTCTTCCGAGGCTAAATTATCTGACCTATGCGCTCTCCAATGGTATAGTTCCATACTTTAATGTAATGTGAACAATTGAGTGTCCATTCCAAAGGAATTTAAAAGACAATTTAATAGACATTATAGACAAACTTGACATGTTTGTGAAACATAACTGAGAGCTTGTTGAAGTCTCCTGAGCTATAAAAGCCCAACTTCTGGGCTATAAATGTCTCCTCTGGAATTTTGGAGTGATTACTCAGTGTGGATAACAACAGTAGCTATTCCTATCACTAAGATTCAATTTAAAACATTTCCCTGAATGGCAGTTTGCAGAGGTTTCGACTGCTGATGTTACCGAAAGCTTGTATGGTGGCAAAGGTTCGAAATCACATTTTTCCTTCCTGTACTTTAAGCTTCTACACTGACACTTCAGCTTTTCCTACCTTTAATTGGCATTGAGTTACTACTACACACAGGGCAACCATTGTAACCACCCTGCGGAGAACACAGTTAAGTGCACAATTGGGTCTGACATCAGGAAACTTCCCACCCAGACCTTTCCCCTCTGCTAACAGGCATTTCTTGAAGCACTCCATAACTTGAGCTGCACGACACAGACAAAACTGTGCTGAAACCTAATGCTAGCTGTGTCGGACGTTAACAAGACTGACCACCCAAAATCTCGGCCCAGGGAGCCTGAGCTAACTAGCACCCAGATGTGCAATAGAGTCACTGAGGTAGCCCCAAACCTCAAATACTGATTTTATCCACAAGTGTAGCATGTGTTGGATTCGTCTACTCTCTCAAACAATGAGTTTGCCATTAAGCGAACCAGCCACATTTTAATTAAGCCATTAGCAATATATAATGTCGTATTTGTGTGTCCTGATCAATGTATCTTGGCTCCCAAATGTTGACAGAAGCTGTGAATTGTTTGCAATTGAAGGCATGAATTATATATGCACATTTGCATTCCCTAGTACCCATTTAAACTGTCAACACCAGTAAACCTCCAATAATGACTTTGCTTGACAGTGTGCTATTTAAAAGTTCCCAATAGCCACTGCACTACCATAGAACAAATAAATGACAAAAAGAAACAGAAAAGGAAATTATCCTACTGCTCATAGCAATGGTAATTTGTTAAATTTAGTATTCAATGTAAAACATAGACTTGACAAGTTTAAAAACAAATCTTGTGTGATTGATAGGCCTGCAATCCAAACATGGTCAAACCATTACAATCATAATAAAACAACCATAAAAGGCATGTTACTTAAACATATTATTACATACAGCTCAGTCATCAATCATTGGTAGATTTACACAGCGTTGGCTTCAGTCACAATGGGGGGAAAAAAATGATTTAACGATCAGCTGACAGTAAGCCTGCTATTATTAATCAATCAATCTATACGGTGTTTCCTGATTGGATACCTTATAAAACTGAAACACAGATCTGAGATATATATCAAGAACAGGAAATGACATTTGTAGTGTCAGATCTAACATGGCCGGGGTCAGCTAAACTTCCATTACTATAACAGATGTCTTCTGAGATCATTCTCTCTCTGTCAGTCTCAAGACATGCAAGGCCACAGGTTTTGATCTGATAAGAGATCTGTCAGGTATGGCATTTGTTCTCCTGCACCTTTCTGTTCAACCATGTTAGACCCAATTTAAAAATATTTTTTTTAGTATTATAAATGAGAGAGTGGCATTATCAAACACATGTATGCTGCTTCACTTTATCAGCATAGCATTAGATTTACACCCATGTTAACCCCTTATGTTAAAACTTAATTCTATAACAGGGAAAAAGCATAGTAATAAGTCAAAAAATAATTGGTATGGTAATCTGTTCTGATTTGTATTTTATATAAAGTTATCTTGTAAATATGGTAAGTAGTATGGAAAAAGGTGTCTAATTAAATTTAAGTATATGAATTACAAACCACGTGACAGAGCTGAAATTAAGCTATTGTATGTTAAGGATTGTTTGAGTCAGTTTGACTGTGACCTTTTCAAATGTGCTAAAAAAGTCCTGCAATCCTAAAGAAAGACAGTATTTCCTAACAGTGACCATTTCTGGTTGCATCACTTGCTGAGTAATGCTGAGTGAAACAAAGCACTTACCTGCCATGACCATCAGCAGAGGACAGGACGCAGGAAGCCAATGAAAGAAAAAGAGACAAAATTCGCATTAGTGAACATCGTTCATCATACCTGCTCTTCTGTTTGATACTCTTGCTGAACTTTTGTCATTTTCTATTGGTTTAACAGTTGTGAGCTATTAAATGGAAAGATTTAGGGAAGGCTTAATTTATCAACTCCTGTAATGTAATAAATGAATGTAATAAAAGAATGCGTGGATTTCACCTTTGGTGACTAAGAGTCACCAAAGCCAAAATTTCAATGATGGTGGAACAAAACAAAGCATAACAGATCATAACTGCACATTACAGTAGCAAGCAAAGGGTATATGTGAGGGTTAAGGTTGCTTGGAAACAGAATGGCACAACTGCTAATGGGAAAATAAAGATAGCAGAGAAAGATCAAATGAAGATAACAAAAGATTTGAGATGTTCCAGCCCACCTTCGGATTTCTCCCCTCTCTGCTTTCAGTTCTTTGCTAATTGTGATGGAAGAGTGCAAGATGATGTCATTAATAATTCAAATTACTGACAATAAATTGTTCAGAGACATTTGGGGTAAGCAGGGGGTGAACATAATGGTGAATCACAGACTGGGGTAGAGGGTCATGAAGAACTGTGGGAACAAACTAGATATCTATTATGGATTCTGTCTAATGAGCACCCATACATTTTCTGTAAAGTTTCACTCAGTCTTTATCATTCAGTCCTGTTATTAGATAAGGATGCAGTTTGCCCACAGCCCTCGCAATGAGACAGCATCCTTTTCCTTGTTCAGCCCTTCAGAGGAGGCCCAAGAGCGTTTCTAAGCAACCCTGCATCCTGACATGTTGAGATGCTGGGGTTGGTGGGGGTGTCTTGCTGCATAGTGATGGAGCTACGAATACAAATCAGAACAGAAATAGAGGGAGACAGAGAGCCACCACAAACACGTGAGATAAATATTTCACATGCCACACTATTCATTCCAAAATTCCAACACTGACTGTAATAATGCTGCACTGCAGTTACATACAAAATCCACACAACAAAAATTAGACTGTTACAAAAAATGGTTGGCAGATTGCTGTTTTAGGCAGGTAAAAGAAACTCTTACTATAAAATACTTTGGTTGTACCATGTTACAGTGTTGACTTTTGACCACAACTCTGCATAGAAGTGAACGCCCATCAAAACTATCATCAAGAAGCACTAGACAATTAATAAATGACCACACATCATCTCTAGAGAGTTGCAGACCTCTCTGGCAGCATCTGGGGTAAATGTACATGCATCTACAATCAGACGAAAATTAAAAACATGACATTTATGGGAGGGTTGCTAGAAAGAAGCCTCTGCTCAACAACAAAGATTTCTGCTCAGAACGAATCTGCCCATTTCAGAGAGCATTGGCAGAGAGCATTTGGACAAACCAGAGGCCTTTTGGAAGTCCATTCTTTGGACAGATGAGTCCAAAATGGATTTATTTGGTCATAATCAAAGCTGCCATGTTTGGAGAAAAGCTAACACTGAATTCCAGGAAAAGAACCTCCTCCCAACAGTGAAGCATGGTGGTGGAAATGTGAAGGTCTGAGGCTGCTTTTCTGCCTCCAGGCCAGGGCGACTCCATATTATTTAGGGAAACTTGAATTCTCAGACCTATCAAAAAATTCTTAAAGAGAATCTCCTGCCATCAGTCAGAGAGCTGAAGCTCTGACCCTAAGCATTCAAGAAAATCCACCAAGGTTCACACTGTTGATTGGCCTAGTCAAAGTACGAAATTTTAATTCAATTGAAATGTTGTGGGGATAACATTGTGTAGACCTAAAGCGAGCGGTACATGCCAGATGTCCTTCCAACCTCTCAGAGCTGGCTAAGTTCTGCAAGGAGGAGTGGGCAAAAATCCCCAAAGACAGATGTGAGAGACTGGTCAGTGGTTACAGAAGACGTTTGGTTGAAGTAATGGCAGCAAAAGGAGGTGCCAGAACCTACTAAATAGAAGGCTTCACATACTTCTGCACAAGTCAAATTTCAGTTTTTGTGAGATTAACCCCTTTTGTTCAATAAATAATGACAATATATCATTTTTTGTTTGTGTCCATCATTTGGAAGTCTGCTTCACAAATTGGATTTTGGATGTACATTTGATTAGTGCCTTCTTTTTTTCTTCACACAAAACCTGATCATGTCTGCAGGGTTCACAAACTTTCAAGCAGCACTGTATGCTTATTCATTTTACATTTATGCATTTGGCAAAAGCTTTTATTCAAAACGACTTGCAGTTCATTCAAGTTATACATTTTGTCAGTGCATGTGCTCCCTGGGAATTGAACCCACAACCTTTGCACTGCTAGCGCAACGCTCTACCAACTGACCTACAGGAACAATAAAGCCACTAGTACTCATTTAAAACAATTATTTGGGGCTACAATGATTCCTGAAAAATTCATGATAAAATGATACTGACTAGCATATTTAGTAATATTTGGCCATTTTGACATTCTCTGTATTCCCCATGTCTGCTATAACTATGCCTACTTAACAAAAGGTCCCTTGTATCAGTTTCAAATTCTGCTGATAACTTTGTCTATGATAATGCACTATGCCCTATTTCACTTTTCAATTTGAAAATAGAAGTTTGGGTGTATATTACGTAAAATAAGTTGTACACAAAATCATGTTTGAAAACATGATACTTTTAGGTACTTGTAAAAAAAAAATGATTTCAGGTGTCTTTTAAAACGATTAAATAAGGATTATGAGTGAAAGAGAAAATTAGAAACGAAAGTACAGTGATGGATTGTGTAGACATGTCTACACTAAAGAGAATAAAAACAGGGTACAGTCATATGTGGGGGAGGCTGCTGCTTTCAAGCAGTGTAATTACTACATTCCTGTGGATGCGTAATATCCAAATAAACACATCTCTAAACAAAAAACAAATTAACAAGAGGAATTGGAAATTATGCTAATTCTGTAATGGTGCTTGTGTGTATCTTGAGGCTGTAGCATTTGCATACAGTAAGAAGTGAGCAAAATGAAGGCTTCGTTTGAGAAAATAACACCAACAGAACCCCTCCAGATAGGGACGACACCACACACACCATATTTAAGATCATTTTACGGTTGCCATGGCAAAGATGCTAATAAGACGCTTTAAAACAGCGTGAAGTGAAATGAGTATGGCCTCACAAGCCATATATATGCTAATCACAAACCCGGAAGCACACCAGACTCAGACAAAGGAAAGAAAGTGTTTTATGGTCTTTAAAAAATGTTTTTAACACATTTTAAATCACACTGAAATGTTTGTAAAAAAAACTATAATAGTTTATAATAAAACTGCAATAAATTAATGTGGGAATAAACAATAGCACAAAATAGCACCTATCACAAAGGTTTGTTAAGTCAAATCTGTTCTTCATATATTCTGCATTATCACATTGATAAAACATGAATCAAGGAGCTGTGCTGGATTTTATTTTAATACTCAGCATGATTCTTCAGTAAAAAGGAGTAAAAGAAGTGATAAGCATTCTGACATATAGTGCTCAGTTTTAATCGGGAGACGCCCACATCCCGCTCTGCAGGGGCCCGGCAGGGGTCATTTCCCTGAAAGTATTTCCCTGGATGAGCAGAGAGGCCTCACCAAGGAGCTGAGCTCATTTTAAGATAATTGCTCATATTCTCCCTCAAGCCTTATCAGGAAAGAGAAAAAACAAATTTCATGGAAAAATATTCAGAGTGCTTTGTGATCCCAAAGCATTTGAGCAATCAATAATCAAGTCATTACTACAGACAAAAAAAGACTCTTCATATTAGTTTGAAGGCTGCTTGTAAAAAAATTTATTCTGGTCTTAGTTGGCTTTGGGATATAGAGAACAAATTAACGCAAGCCTGGTGCATTAATATGCAATTTGTCACTGAATATAAATTCAAAATGTAACACAATTTAAAGCTACTAGATTTATTATTAACTTTCTAACTAAATTCAGGTAGAATTGTAACAGATATCCAGGTGTTTTATTCACTTATTCTGAAATCTGCCTGATGACAACAAACCAAAAACAGGAAACAAGGAAACAAAAACAAAAGGCATTTGCACAACAACAACCATAATCAGTTACTCTGGTTCTGGGTTCCAAGTAGGCTTTTTTATCATCAGCAGGAAGTCCAATCTGAAGCTTGCGGAAAACAATTTGAGCAACGGGACACAAGAGTTCCCTATACAGTAACAAAGCAAGACATAAAGGATATCTTTCCTTCCTGCTAATACAAATGTCAAACAAAACTGTAAATGTCACTTAAAGATTTGAGGACACAAACTTTCAAATGTGGAAATGCAAATGTAAAAAAAACACTCACAAAACACACAAAAACAAACAAAAAACATCGGATAAATATTAGCAAACCCTCCTTAGTGCTGATTTTAGAAGCCCTGAAGCTTGTAAACCTCACTTAGTTCCCCAATGGGCTGATAAAATCCCATGCACCCTGACTTCTAAAAAATTGAGCACAGCCAGCCAATCAGATCCTGTCTTCTATTCCACCCCCAACATATCACCACTCTGACAGTACGGCCAGCTGTGCCTGAGCAGCCAATAAGCCTGATGTCACCGTCGCTTACATCAGCAGGGCCTCTGTGGGCCAGACATCGACCAGTCTCCCTGAAATATGGGCTTGGAGGGCAAGGGGCTACGGTGGTCACATGAATTGATTCACTGGAGTAGCAGTCACAGCAATGTCCTAAAGCATTACACACAGACGGTACCACACAGTGAGTTGATTTGCAGCATTCCAGCTATTTAAAGTGAGCAATCCTTTCAGGTTGATGAGGTGTTTCAACAGGAGCATTCAAGCTGTAAGTAAATCAAGAAGGAAAATAGGGTTTAAGATGAGTTCAAGGGGTGATTCTTACCTTTTGTGAAGCTTGCGTATCAGAGAGATAAAATGGCCTATGTTCTCCTTAGCCTTTAAAGGGGGAGCATATGAAATATTTTTGCTGGGGATGGTTATAGTTTATGTTATGCCCTAAACGACATGAAAACATTTGGCAGCTCAGATCGTTAATGGTACGTGAAGTGCTGCTCAATACACAGGTGATGTGTTTGAGTAGCTCGAATAATGTGAGGTGATTCACTCAGATTGCACACAAGCACATCCGAGACCCCTGAAATATTCCTCATGATATTGATCAGGTTGTGTGAATGTGTGTGCGTTTTTCTATCGGTTGGCTTTACTACACACACACACAATGGGATTTTAAGTGCTGTGTGCATGCTTGTAAAGTGGAAGAGTAAAATAAATGGCTGGAGAGAAAGAAAGAGGCCTAAACAGACCTAAAGAAAACAGAGGTGGGGTTGGAGTGGTAGCACATTCAATTAAATTATGCACAAACACTGGCCAGTCTGCAGACAGAGTGGCATCAATCTAGGCTAAGGTGAGTGACCTCCAAAACACAAACATTAAAGGGATCGTTCACCAAAATACATATCTTGTCATCATTTGCTTACCCGTCATCCTTTACTTTCCAAAACCCTTTTATATTACGTTCTGCTTATTATATGCTTTTGTTTTATTAAAAATAAAATTATGAACATTCTTCGAAACTCTCTCTAAAACTCCTTTTGTGTTTTATAGAAGAAAGAAATTAAAAGTAAAAAGTAGAAAACAGAACAGGTTTATTTATTTTGGGGGATAAACTGTCACTTTAATGTAAAACGTGGCATGAATTCAATAGTATTTCTATTAAAATGGTGTTTTTAATAGACATTCACATACAAGACATAAGAGACTGCATCATAATGAGGTGGCTCCATAAATGTCCCAAAATAACACTGTCTATTGAAAGATGCAATCATGCCAGGTCTTTTTCACAAAACCCTGTGTTAAAAGTTAATCTAAGGACACTTAAAAGCTGTAATTTCAGAGTGACTTATAAAATCAATACTTTTTCTTAACTGTGGCACTAAAATGCTACGCCGAACAGAGCTGAATCTCTATTTGCCTTTGCTAGCGTAAAATTAGCTTGTTCCGTCCAGAGTGCATTTACAGCACTGAAAGAAAAGAGAAAAGGAGCACCCCACCATCTAGAGGCGATCAATCTGTTATGAGTAGCTAGCGTCATGCAATGGCCCCTTTCAAAAGGTAAACAGACTGAATAATTTCTCTGCCAATTACAAAGACAGTGGCAAGGGCCCAGATGAGAGTGAACATTGAGAAATGCAGCCCGCTGCTCAATTTTCCCAGCAAATCACCCCCCGTACCTGACACTAAGACAATAAGAAACCCTAATGGGTATTTATGCTGGCCTTGGAAGGGCCCTGCAATTTATTTTTCGGGGGCCCTTTTGCTGGTCAAAATTGATTCTCCAAAGCCCATTGAAATTAGGCTGTTTGCCGCTTCATGTGGTGCACTCCATTTTTCCTTTCCTGTCAAATCAACTAGAGAGAAACAAATGGGATAAGAGAGAAGAGGATAAAAGATTAAAGAGGAAGAGGCATTACCAAACATTAAAGATGCTTTGGCTTTAACCACTGTATGCTTCTGGTAAATAAAGCAGTACAGATATACTATGCATTTCATGAGAACTCATTTACTGTCAAAAAACACAAAGTAGATCTCTTTAATATTTCAATTGTTTCTCCCAGGAAGCTACAAGACTAACTGGAGAATTTTCTGAGAAAATCTTACAGGTCGCTGTCACTTCTATAACTTCAGTATCAACAATTATTGTCAAAGTACAGTAAAGTACAGAAGTGCAGCTTCGAGTTAAGTGCTAGGCCTAAGCACTTGTTATTTAAAATAAAAGCCAATAAGGAAGCACTCAGAACTTGGAACATCAGGGCACTGAACATCAGTGAACAGCTAAGCAACTCCAAGCAACAAAATTCTTCTAGAACATTAGCCACATTCAGATCTTCCCAAACAGCCTTCTGGTACTGCACTCAAGCTAATGCTAATTAACCCTTTCACGCGTGAGTTTTCTTTCAGGCGACAGACCCCACAGCGTTTTTTTTATGCGACCGTTATTTTGGAACGAATCACGTTCCAGTTACTATGGAGACGCATAAAGCTTGTGACGTGGCATTACACAGTGGCGCGACATTACACAGTGGCGCGCTGCAGCTTATACGTATATGAATATGTATATTTCAAACTAAATATTTATAAAACTTTTACATGCATTGTTAAATGAAATATTTTCTGATTGTTAAATATGTGCAAATGTTTATAATGTTCACGCTGGATTGATTGGCAAGTTATTACGGGCACCGCGATTTGTCCGGGAGACATACTGCTGGATTTGAAAATGCTCATCCGCTTTATTTGAAAAACATAAAAGTGTCTGGCGAGCTAAGAGAGGAATAGAGTTAACTTTACAATTACCTACACAATCGATTGGCAGGAATAAAACATAACCGCATGTTGTTTGAAAGGTTTGTTTTGCCTCCGTTATGTATAAACGATATATATTTTCCTATTACTTATGTGATAAATGAAATGTGAAATGTAAGAAATAAAAAATAACATAACGTTTTGTTTGAAAGATGCTTTTGCCTCCGTTTCATAAAAAGTATAGGCTATATATAGAAGTAAGCGCTATGTAGAAGATGATGTATATG